>JAJOZX010000002.1:687500-712500 GCA_023014485.1 Bathynomus jamesi
GTGGATAAGAATAAGGTGAGACGGCAGAGAAAGAAGATCAGAGAGGAGTTGAGTAAATCAAGTGAAGAAAGTATAGAAACATTGTATTTTGATGGAAGAAAGGACTTAAAAGCAAATCTCTGTAAGGGTGGGAGGTAGTACAGTACAACAATTACTGAGGAACACATCACGCTTACAGCTGAACCAGAATCAAAATATCTTGGGCACTTCACTCCTGTGACTGGAAATTGAGCTAACATTTCTAAGGGAGTGATAAAGTTTCTTAACATTAACAATATTAAGGCAGACAATCTGAAGGTCATTGGATGTGATGGAACCAATGCAAACACTGGCATACATAATGGAGTTATCAGGCAACTAGAGGTACACTACAATACTCCTTTTCAATGGTTCGTGTGTTTGCTGCATACCAATGAGCTACCTCTCCGCCATTTGTTTAATTATTTGGATGGTAAAACCAAAGGACCAAGAGCCCTTGCTGGAAATGTTGGCAAAAGTCTTACTACTTGCGAAAAGATGCCACTTGTCAAGTTTGAAGCAATCAAATCAAGTAATATGCCTTCTATTCCGGGGGATCTCGATCTAAGCCAAGATCAAAAGTATCTCATGGAAATTTGTAATGCAGTCATAGAAGGCCAATGTTCCCAAAACCTTGAAAACCGCAACCCAGGTTCTTTGAACCATGCCAGATGGCTTACGACAGCCAACAGGAGAGTTAGACTTTATGTTGCGACCAAAAAGCCGTCAGAAAACTTGAAAACTCTGACCGAATTCATTGTTCGCGTTTATGCCCCAACGTGGTTTAATATAAAGCGAAATCCTCACTATTACCAGGGACCAAGGCACCTCTGGTTTATGATATCTAGTTCAAGATGCCTAGCTGATGAGCTTAAGGCAGTCATTGCTCCTGTTATTGAAAGAGAGGCATATTTATGCCCCAACGTGGTTTAATATAAAGCGAAATCCTCACTCTTACCAGGGACCAAGGCACCTCTGGTTTATGATATCTAGTTCAAGATGCCTAGCTGATGAGCTTAAGGCAGTCATTGCTCCTGTTATTGAAAGAGAGGCATATTTTGCTCACCCAGAAACTTTATTGGTCTCGATGTTATTTGATGAAAGGCAAGTGATGAGAGAGTTAGCTTTCCGGCGCATTCTCTTAGCCAGGGAAAGTGTCCTCGGGCATTAAAGAATTTAGACGGCCTAAAATTAATTTCTTGGCAAGAGAATACACAGATTTAATTCGACAAGACATGAACCCAAGACATGAACCACCTCTGACAAAAAGCTTGACAAACACCCAGTTAGAGCTTATTGTAAGGGGTGATGAAACTAACCCTCTATTGAAAAAGTACCCATGTCATTCACAAGCTGTGGAAAGACATGTCAAACTTGTAACAGAAGCATCAGCTTCTGTCTGTGGCCAGGAAAATAGAGATGGTTTTATAAAGGCAAGAATTGCTTCAAGATCAAACATGCCTACATTTGATTCAAAATGCGAATACAAATACCAATAAACTACAGGTAAAAACTAATGGAAGGGAATTCGACCAACAGCCACCTCCTCGTGGTGATTTCTGGGTGATTTGCCTTGTAAACTATCATGGCAAGTCAGCAAAGAGCGGAACCTCAAAATATTTATATAAAAGCTTGAAACTTTGTCGTGATACTTCGTATGTAGGTACACAAACTTCCAAAAAATATTTTTTCAAGCAAAAACGACCCGGCCTAAGGTATAGGGTGTCCACAAATTATTACCCTGATTAAAGCATGCTCTAACTTTTAAATAAACACTCGTATTCCAACGCAGTTTTAATCATAAGTACATAAACATACAAAGGTTTGATACATAGTTAATGAACTTAATAAGCTTCCACTTGTGCACCCCTAGTGGCACGTAAAATGTCTAAACGGTATTCACACTCACGCCACACATTTTCCAACATTTGTGGGTTAACTGTTGCAATTGCATCCGTAATGCGTTCTCGCAATGTCCTGATATCTGGAACAACTGTTGCATAAACCAAATCTTTAACATGACCCCAGAGAAAGAAATCCAGCGGGGTAATGTCTGGTGATCTTGGGGGACACGGGAATGGCCCGTCCCTGCCAATCCATCGATTTGGAAATGTTGCGTCGAGAGTTTCACGAACAACATGCGCCCAATGAGGGGGTGCCCCATCTTGTTGGAAAATGACAGTTGGCTGCCTGTCCTGCAGCTGGGGGATGGCGTAATTGGTGAGCATATCCAGGTACACAGTTCCGAAAACAGTCTCAGCGAAGAAGAAAGGACCAATTATCTGGTCATGCATTAGTCCTCACCAGACATTGATCTTCGGACTGTCCCGAATATGCTCCCTTACGGCACGTGGGTTTTCCGATCCCCAAATACGCACATTGTGTCTGATGACTCTACCACTAAGATGAAACGTAGCCTCGTCTGAAAAGCAGACATGTAACAAGAAGTCATTACTCGTAGCTGTCACATATCGTACGAGAAGTGAGTGTGGCTGCGCCGCTTTCAGTTTGTACTCTGAAAGAACAGAGATCCGTGGTTCGTTTTTTGTGGGCAGAAGTTGCGAAAGGAGCTAAAATTCACACGCGTTTATGTGCTCAGTTTGGGAATAATGCATTACCACGGCGAAATGTGTACGAGTGGATTCAAATGTTCAAGGAAGGTCGGACTTGTGTGACAGATGCTCAGCGCTCAGGACGACCGTCAACATCAACCAGTGGTGACAAGCAGGAAGAAGCCAGAGCCATGATTTTCGATGACAGAAGATTAACAATAAAAGAAATTGCATCTTCATTAGACATCAGTCAAGGGTCAGCCTATTCGATAGTTCATGACATTCTTTGGTTTCACAAGGTTTGTGCAACATGGGCACCCAAACTGTTGACAGAAGAGCACAAGCGTAATCGTATGGACGTCTGCTCTCGTCTTTTGGCGCGGTATCATAATGAAGGTGAAAACTTTTTGGAGCGCATTATCACTGGAGATGAAACCTGGATTCATCACTATGAACCAGAAAGCAAACGACAGAGCATGCAATGGAAGCATCCAACATCTCCCGTTGCAAGGAAGTTCAAAGCGCAGCTGTCAGCAGGTAAAGTTATGCTAACGCTGTTTTGGGATACACGAGGCCCTATCCTTGAACATTATCTAGAGCGTAGAACTACAGTAACAAGTGCATCGTATTCTGACATGCTTCGGAATGAGTTAAAGCAAGCAATTCGCACAAAACGGAGAGGGAGATTGTCGGAAGGTGTTATTCTGTTACACGACAATGCGCGCCCTCATACCGCTGCACAGACTAGAAAATGCCTTCGAGAACTTAAATTTGAAGTTCTCGACCATCCAGCCTACAGTCCAGACCTGGCACCTTCGGATTTTTACCTGTTTGGACCACTAAAAGACGCTTTGAGAGGTCAGCGATTCCAAGGCAATGATGACCTGAAGGAGGCGGTGCATGACTGGCTACGCACACAGCCAAAAACATTCTTTTGTGATGGCATTAGGAAGCTTGTAGATCGCTGGACTAAATGTATTGAGAAACAGGGAAACTATGTTGAGAAGTGATGTGTTTATAATCTATCAGATGTGAAAATAAAATTCTGAAAAAAAAAGTGCGGATGCTTATTGAATTACCCTCGTGTGTGTTATATATATATATATATAGATATATATAGATATATATATATATACACAGTATATATATATATACTGTATGTTAACCTCTCCGTCTATGGCCTTGGTTGGTTCGAAGTCGACGGGGGTTCTGGTTAGGTTGCAGCAACGGATTTGTTACTCGCAGTAGTTTCTTTTATACTACTCTCAGAGTTCTTCTTATAGTGGATTGGAGGAGTCTGTAGAGCTTTCTGAAGGTTTCCCGATTCTTCCTCTAACGTATCGGGAGATTTAATGACCAAATTCTCTGAAGAGAGCAAGGCTCGAAGGAGAGGATAAAGACAGATTTTTCTTACTGTAATTTACTACTAAAATGTATAGGTAGTGCTCAGCCTCTAAGTCTAATTCTGAATACTAATTTGAAAATTTACCTGGGCTTATATACCCAGATTTTGTGACATCATTATTAGTTAATGTTGACTTGGTTAGTTTGAATTCTATATAGGCTGCATTATTTTTGCACAATATTTGAAGATAAAGTAAATTTTTTAGCTGTGGTAACGTTTAAACAGATAAACAAGATATTTGAGGATGAAGCCATATTTTTATCTTAAACCGCATAATTTCAGATCTGATGTTATCATGATCTGCCGAGTTAACTAAAAATGGAAATTGGACGATGCATCGTTACACTAAACTATGCATATGAGCAAAAATTAAAGGTTTAAGATTTACAGTTAAACGTTTAGGCAAGACATGACCTCATCTTTTATAACGAAGAGAGAATGTATACAAAAATGAACATTGCAAAATTTAATCAGGATTCATTATTAAGCTAAATAAAAAAAATGATTAGGTAATTTAAAAAGAAACAAGTCACCAATTAGTTAGCAAAAATAGAAAGCAATCAAAAATTTTATCCAAACTTGTATTAGGCGATTTTGGTCCTTATGTAAAAATGAATATATGAACGTACATACATATGAACATAAGAATTATATGAATATACATATATAAGAATATACAGGATTATATAAATATACGAAGAATATAAATGGATATAAAAATTTATATAAATGAATATAAGAATGATACGAATGGATCCAAGAATTACACGAATGTATATAAAAATATATGAACATAGAAGTATTCATTGATCATTTTCACACACACACACACACACACACACACACATATATATATATATATATATATATATATATATATATATATATATATATATATGAGGGGTGCGCGCGTCTTAAGATACCTAAGCGCCACTACAGGCGAAAACGTGTTTTTGATCGATATCACTATTTTCACCCTTCCTCTATCGCGTGGTTTGAGTTATAATGACCTTACGACACTACAAGTATGGTTGAAAACCTTATGAAGCGAACTCCTTTTTTCACCTCTATCGCCAGCCAAAAGTTCACCCAAAGTTCGGCATAATAAGAAAATTAAAAAATTAAAAAATATAAATATAAAATATGAAAATCTATTGCAGAAACTCAGCATCATCTTCATTAGCATACTTAGAACTCTAATTTAGCCAGATATGAACGTTCTAGCTCAATTAATAACAGAGATACTATTGGGAGAATATTGCTGAATTTTGGAGGCGATTTCTGGCGAATTTTAATTTTGCCGCTTAGGTATCGTAAAACGCAGGACCCTTCATATATATATATATATATATATGATACACACAGACAGTGCATGGAACAAGGAACTCCTCTGGGATAATTAAATCCACTATAGTCCGAATAAGTAATGGTAAATGACAAATACCATAGTTTTTCTTTTTCATGATGCTAGCCCGACGTGGGCAACGGTCACTCGCAAAGAGGTCCCATAAATATAGCTTCCTCTTTGCGAGTGACCGTTGCCCACGTCGGGCTAGCATCATGAAAAAGAAAAAACTATGGTATTTGTCATTTACCATTACTTATTCGAACTATAGTGGATTAATTATCCCAGAGAGTTCCTTGTTCCATGCACTGTCTGTGTGTATCATAAAAAACTCAGGGGACCATTCTGAGTTCATTCCCATATATATATATATATATATATATATTTATAGGACTGAACAGTTAGGTTAGGTTACCCCTTGGAGTTCACACACATATAAATAAAAGATGTTTTTCTATACACACCCGCATACACGTAGGCTATATATACGCTATATATACATATATAAAAAATTTAGGGTGGCTGAACGGGGGTGAAAGGGGTTTAAAAACACTCGCATCATGTTGCATACAATGCTGCAATGTTGCGAGGTTGCAAGGCTGCATTGCAATTACACTCTCCCATTTTGCGGCAGTCCTACTTTGAGTAAAAATTAGGATAGATTTATTTCGAAATGGTGTCAATAACGATTTTAACTCAAAGGATTCTCAGAAACGAGGAATGTGAATGAATAGAGAATATGGAAGGCACAATGAAATAGAATTAGTTAATTTATGGTGCACGAGATTTTGATCAATTCTGTGATTTTCTTCAGGTGCCAATAATAGAAGAAAGGTGTGAAAGCCACCCACACACACACACACACACACATATATATATAGATATATATATATATATATATATATATATATATATACACAGTATATAAATATATATACATATACAGTATGTATAATATATATATATATATAATAGGGGCACTGAATATATTTTGCCCCACCATTTTTTCTAAGCTAAATAATAGGCCGTGGGGCTAAAATGTCTTTTGGACCGTAAATTTGAACTTTCTGCGCTTCACATAACCGGATTTGTCCAGTTTGAACCTCCCCTCCTTATATAAAACCGCTTTCAAATGCCCTTGTATAAAACCGATGGTTAACGCAGTTTCGAAAATGGCGTCTGACAGTGATGTGCGTCGTAAACAGAGAGCTGTTATCGAGTTCTTAGCCGCAGAGAAGAAAACAGTTAGAAAAATTCACAAACGTCTACAAAACGTTTACAGAGATGCTGTTGTTCATCGAAGCACAGTTGGACGCTGGTCTAAACGTGTGAGATCATCAGAGAGAGGGAGAGCCAGCCTCGATGACGAGCCACACAGCGGTCGTCCGGCATCGGGTGTGACATCTCACACTGTGCAACATGCTAACAGCGTTATTCGATAAAATCGGCGCGTCACTAATTCTGGAGCTAGGAATTAGTGAAGGAAGTGTGAATACGATAATTCAGCAACTGGGATACTCAAAAGTGTGTTCACGGTTTGTTCCTCGTCAACTGACTTAAGATCACAAAGCCCAAAGAAAAGAAATTGCTTCTGAGTCGTTTGTTCGATACGAGACAGAAGGGGATGACTTCCTTTTACAAATTGTGACTGGGGATAAGACTTGGGTACACCACTTTGAACCTGAAACAAAACGCCAATCCATGGAGTGGCATCATGCAGACTCTCCACGAAAAAAAAGTTCAAAATGGCTGCCTCTCTAGTAAAGGTTATGGCCACCATCTTCTGGAACACGAAGGGCGTGATTCTGGTGGACATTATGAAGAAAGAACAAACAATCAACTCAGAGGCATATATTGCTACCCTACAGAGACTCCAGAGACGTATAAAGCGCGTTCGACCGGACAGAAAACTGGAAGACGTCCTTCTTTTGCACGATAACGCAAGACCACACAACAGTTTGCAAACAAGAGAGGCCATCACAAAAATGCGCTTCACTGTGTTACCCCACCCTCCATACAGCCCGAATCTGGCACCTACAGACTTCCATTTGTTTGGGCCAATGAAGGATGCTTTTCGTGGAAAAAAGTTTCAGTGACGATGAGTTTGTTGAGGAGGTTAAAAGGTGGCTCCAGCGGAACCTGACTGACTTTTACCAGCAAGGAATAAAGGCCCTTGTTTCGAGATGGATGAAACCCGTAGACAAGGATGGAGACTATGTGGAAAAATAAAAACTTGTAAAAAACGTATGTAACTACTTGTGTACAAAATTTCTAGAATTACAAGGAAATTTGGAAAGAAAAAAAAAGGTAGGGCAAAATATATTGAGTGGCCCTCGTATATATTTGATAAATTTCACAATTAAACACATGAAATGAATGAATGATGATGAGTTTGCATTATATATATATATATATATATAGATATATATATATGGGAATGAACTCTGAATGGTTCCCTGAAGTTTTTTTATGATACACACAGACCGTGCATGGAACATGGAACTCTTCTGGGAAAACTAAATCCACTATAGTCCGAATAAGTAATGGTAAATGACAAACTCTATCGTTTTTTCTTTTTCTTGATGTTAGCACGACGTGAGCAACGGGTCACTCGCAAAGAGGTCCCATAAATGTAGCTTCCCTCACCAGCTATCTGCAAAGCAGATAGGATCCAACTTTGGGACAGGATCTAGGGTTTAGAGCAGTCTAACCCCACTATATTTGGAACCTCAATATAAGCAAAAGACTCGTTGCATTCACGTCGGATTGAATACATCAAAGAAAAAGGAGTAACTATTATATTTTCAACCAAAAACCAAAACTTAAACCTCAACTGGCAGAAGTGAGCGTCCACTATATTCGAAATAACTTATTTGGACTATAGTGGATTTAATTTTCCAAGAAGTGTTCCTTGTTCCATGCACGTTCTCTGTGTATGATATATATATATATATATATATATATATATATATATATATATATATATATATATATATATATATATGGGTGTCTCTTATTGGGTAGTCAAAAATTGAAATGTTGAATTATTTTATCTGCGCCCCCTAAAATAGTTCCATTTAGCATAAAAACTAAAACTTGAAAGTTTGACACAAATTGGCTCATATTTAGGGGTCGCCCCCGGCTAATAAAAATGGTGACCATGGCATAATAGCTCCTGACATATGATTATGCTCATTATACACATAATTCCTTCCTTCTTTTTTTAGTTTGATTCGTTTTTATAAGTATAGGCCTTCTTATTTATCATTGATCCTTTTCTAACCTATCCTTGATGTTGTTATAATCCATCCTTTGGTCCTCAATCCTTCTTTATCCCAATCCTTTTTCTCCTATCCAAAATCCTTCCTGGCTCTTTTTTTATATACAATCAGCAATGAAGCATTGCTACAAAAAAAAACCATTAGTTTATTATATAGAGATAAATTCAAAATGCCAGTGCTATTTACATACTTTAATTACTTTAATTAGCATTATTTCCTTATACAACATTTATTTAATATACAATGATTATACAATATGGTGTATTTTAAGGTGCGACCTCATTGATGGTTATTTTTTGAGAAGAACAGTTTTTGATGGAACTGGGTGACTCTGGCGGTGTTTTGCAACAATTTGGAGCAGGAACTGGAGCTGCTCTTCCCCCACTGTCAATTTCTTATTCAGCTCTTGAACTAAAGCTACTGCACGTTCTGCCCGGTCATTTACAACAGATAGAGCTGCAACAATAGCTCTGGCCCTTAAATATTCACAGTTGGATGTCCAAGTGCTGGGTGCCTTGTTCAGAAATCCTTCTGGCAAATTCAGCTTAGTAAAGAATTCTCTAGTATTTCTTGTAACAAGTTGGTGTAGTCCTTCACCAGAGCAGAAGGTCGATTCAGGAATCCGAGGACGCTTGGGTGGTCTATCAGTGGACTCATCTTCTAATGCCTTTACCATGCGTTTCTTTACATCTGTAGTAATTCGCTCATCAAAGAAAGCAAGACCAACTGCTTCTTCAGACAGGTACCATAAGTGGTTAGAGAGCTTTTTTTTAGTTGCATCAGAAATCTTTTTGTTAGGATAATTAATCAATGACCTCATAAGGAGCCAGTCATTAAATGGGGTTTCAATAGGGAGTGAGGATGTTGTCCAAGCCTTCATATAGATGAGAACAGAAAAAAGGGAAAGATCTCGAATTCCTCGTTCTTCAGTCTTAGTCATCTTGAACTGGTTTCGAAAAAGCCACATCTTGATAGAATAGAGCGCTTTGGACATCCAGCGAGCTCGATGCATGGCACCTGGTGCACGAAACTTGATGCCTTTATTGGGGACACCTCCAAGAAAGATGATGGACAGATCCAAAAGTTCTTGATAGTCATCCCGTAGCATAGGTGCCTGGGATCTAGCAAACTGAATTAGTTCAGTTTTAGACTGGATAATTGCTTCTTTAGTAATCGTGTCTGTCTCACCTGTTTGGAACTGGCTTTGATCAACAGAAGTCCAATTGTCACGAAAACGCTTAAAGATCAATATCTCTGGACCAGTTGATGTAGATCCCAATGTTGCTTCAAATGCAGCTCCCAACAATAAATCTAAAACATGGTGTCTACAAGGCAAGTACAAAACATCATGTCCCAATTTTGCTTCGATGAGAGCACAGGCTCCACTATATTGACCCGTGTTTGAAGCTGTTGTATCGAAACAAATTGCTTTTACTCTCTCTGTAATTCCCCATTCATTCAGGCAGTTAAAGACGGCTTCAGCTTGTGCTTCTCCAGTTGAGTTTGGGATTTTGGGGACACCAAGCAGCTGTTCAACACCAGGTCCTGACACAAGTACTGGGAGACGATCAATGTGCTTGTGCGAGGTGAGGTCCTCCATCATCTTGCCATCCCAGTGGACTGTCATAGAACATTCTCCATGGAAATGCTCCTTAAGTTCTTTAGCATGACGAGCTCGGTTCTTATTTCGAAGGCGATGGATAGAATGTTGGTTTATGTTGTAATCTGAAGCGTCCAAACCAAAGCTTTTAGCTGCCTCTGCGAGGATAAATGTTGCCTTTCTAGAGGAAATTTGTGTACGATCCAGGGCAGCAGACATCTGAATAGTCATGATGTTTTTCATGCCTCGTTTTTTCTTAGATTTTGGTAAAGCACAAGCTCCTTTGGGCTCCTCCTCCTCATTCTCACTTTCATCAGTGTTGCTGGAAGATGTGGAAGAAGCCAGTACAACTTGACTAGTAGACGCCTCCATCAAAGATTCTGACTTTCTTTTTCTCTCTGCCTCAGCTTCCAACCGTTTGACTGCATTTTTTGTGCGGTGAAGATGTACAGTGTCCACACCACCGATTGAGCCAGGACGACCTTTTTGTCTTTGCAGTTGAAGGAACTCCCAGTCCTCACGATTCTTGATCAGCTTCTCAGCGTCTCCATGGGCGATGTCAAAGAGATCTTCCAATCGCTCTACAAAATCAGCCTCCTTGGTTTTATGGCTCTGGCTTGTTCTGGAAGCATGCTTCTTTAAGCAAGTCCATTCGTTAAAGAAATTCTCTAACTTCTTCATGGCACGAGGTTCCTGCTGAGTAGGAATATTGGCCTTATCCCAGATAACTATTGTGGCTCGAATAGATTGACGCAGAGCATCGCGGATTGTCATGTTTTTCTCTCTGTGGAGGTGCATAAAATAACCAAAAGCTTGCCTATATGGGGGCAGCTTTGAGCCTTTAATATCATCTACTGTAGATCCGAGCAAATAGAATGGTCTTCTTGTATTCATCTGCAAAATAAGAAAACAAAATATTAATGTAGTGTTATGGTTTTGTAGAGCAGGGCTAAATCACTGTTTTGACTTTTTTAAATTACAAAAAAAAAAAAATTTGGTAGACAAAGTTAATTTGGTCTATTTTATAAATCTAACGTATTTTTCTCAATTATTATTCCTATTATTTTTTAATCTAAGAAACAAGGAATAAATATTTTTGTAGTAGAAATTTATATTTTGCTATTTTATTGGAAATAGAAACAGTGGCGTCACTAGGGTTGGTGTCACCCAGTGCGGTAACTCATGGTGTCACCCCCCCCCCATGGACCTCCTCCCGTACCAGACCATACAGAATCCTTAGTAATGTTTTTTGTACTAATGTTACTCGTAAATCGTAATTCCCGTATATCACTGAATGTAATGGCAATAGTAGTGACATAAACAACTAGCAAATTAAAATTACTCCTTTAAATTACAATATCATACGCACAGCCTAAATGTATTTACATTTACATAGTTTCATGTGGTTAAAGTGAAAATTCGGTAAGAAAACAATAGAATTCGAAGTAAAAACGTTTAAGAACTACATCAAAATTATGTTCATTTTAACGTTAAACTTTACCGTTACATGAGATACATTAATGGATTAGGTTTGCATAATCAATAACGGCCCAAATAATGTAGAAGTTGTAGACAAATGCATATGGAAATATACTCATAAATTTGAGGCTGCAACATCATAAAGACAGAGGCTGCAACAACTGAGCGGAAGCCTTTTTTTATTTTTCTCCTTCTTTTCCTTTAATTACTACTTCATTCTCAAAAAAGTTATTGATATAGGTTCACAAATACTAATTACCACAATATTGTAGCTAAAACAACAGAAAATTTGACAAAATCAGCGACTATAAAAACACCAGCAGCAACGAAAACAACAGCGCGTGCTTGTAGAGCGTGCAGACGAAACCACGTGATTCGAAGCGTCATTGTAATTGGGTAATAATGACAGCTCTGACCGGAGCGCATTAGAAGGTTCAAAAAGTAAATTAGCATAGAGTTTTAGCCTTGTAGGTATATTGATACATGTAAGCTGGGCTTACGAAAAATGTTTTTGTTGTTATAACTAACTACAGGGATATTTTTATAAAAAATAATAAATTTCTGCTCAAACACTGCACAAAAACCCCCCGCACCCCTCTAGTGACGCCACTGATAGAAACACAGATCATGAAACACATGTCAGGTAAAATTTCCATTGAACTAAATTAAATTCTTTGTGACAAATAGCAACATTGTTTAAAACTTCATAATATGTGTATAAGAGCATAAATTCTAATTTTTTCATTAAATTCATTAAATTTTTTTCAAACACTAATAACAAAATCAGTATAAATAATTGTGAAAAATATAAATAACATAGTTTATTATCTGATAATAGCAAAAAAGAAGTATAGTGATACACAGTTACACACCTTTTACTTATGACAGCAGAACACTGAATGATGACAAATAAACAATTGCAACATAATCTGGAGCATTCTTGATGAAACATGTTTAAACAGGTTGATCTTGTCTTATCAAGCAATATTTTCAGCTACAAACTTGACAATTATCTCTAATATATTCATTTAATTGAATTCATCATAAATATGATGATTAATTAATTAAAAACATATGTTTAGTATACTTGACAACTGCTAGTAATTTCAAATATTAATTGCATAAATAATAGCTATATTTTATGAATTTTAATAAGCGGGGGCGACCTCTAAAAATTGTTCAATCCCAAAAAAGTTTTATATGTGATGTTTTTTCAACCAATGGAACTGGTTGAGGGGGCGCAACCTAAGAAAATCAACACTTCGAAAATAAGAGACACCCTAATATATATATAATATATATATAAAGAGGGAGACGGGAGTAAGGTAAAGGACAGAGGAAAGGAGGTAAGATACAGGGTGAAAAATGACGGAAGGGCGATAAGAGTTGATTGAAAGTTCGTTCGTGCACCAAGCCCTTATTTCATTACCATGGTAATCACCATGGTAATCAGATGCGTATCACATAGAGCCGAAATTACGTCAGTCTGATGGAGTTAGTGTTCCATTTCGTTTACCGATGAAACAATTCTTAACAACCGACTGAAAAATTCTTACAAATTTTAAAGGTGACAGCATTATGCCCCAGCAATTTTATGTTGAAAATTTTGCTTCAGAAGTTTTCTTCATATTCACATTTTCTTCATATTTTCCCATATTTTTCTTTCACAACATCATTACTGCAAGTGGTTTTAAATTAGCTATTAGAACGCTAACTAGACTTCACAATGACATTAGAAATTCAACTCTGCTTGATCAGATCTGGGTGCGGTGCCCGCTTGAATGCATTTCGGATATAATTATATTAACTATCACAGATCATTTGCCTATATACACCATGTTAATCACCAATTTCTCAGCAAAGGAAACTATAAAATTTGACTATAGATCTTATAGTTACAATAACAAATTAGCTATAATAGCTATAATAACAAAATGGGAACCTCAAGTTTTAACATTAGAAACAAACTTTTAAAATTGCTCAAGGAATTTTACCACAACTATGTATAAAAATTATATTCACCCCGTCTAAATCGATTTATCATTTATTTAAATACAAGGATGTTATTCCTACACTTCTTAAGTCATCCATAGCTTACTAATACAAGTGTGAACACTGTATGGGGTCATATATAGGTAAAACTAAAAGACACTTAAAATCCCGTATTTACGAACATCTCGGTAAATCGATCCGTACAAATTTACCTCTTGGCAAACCACCTAATTCTCTCATACGTAACCATTCACACAACAATAACCACCCAATTTCACAGTCTAATTTCGTGTACTTGCTGCCGAAAGCTCTGACTTTAAGCTCAAAATTATGGAATCTTTGTTTATTTATAAATTAAAACTACACCTAAATTCTGATGAATTATCGGTAGATCTGCTATGTTTTGGTTAAGGTACTTGTTTATTTATTTATTTACCTTTTAGTTTTAATGCTTTTATATTTTTCCTAGCTAATTTTTATAATTGTAACTTTTAATTTCATCTATTCACCTTTTAGTTTTAATGTTTTACATTTTCTTAGCTACTTTTTATAATTTTTAACTTTATTTTAAATTGTTATTGGGCAATTTGTATTTTGTATGTATTTTTGTATTGGGCAATTTGTATTTTGTATGTATTTTTGTATTGGGCATTTTATTGTTTTAGCCCTGAAGATGAAATTAGTGCATTCCGAAACGTTGGTACTGATTAAACCTTGAAGGATGTTTATTTTTTCTCTGGTGTTCCTGTTTATTATTAAACCGCGTTTTCCACGCCATCAATCAATAGCCGATATTTATATAAAATGTGCCTCAAACAAAGTTATTTAATAAAATTATAATGTAAAGCCAAACTATCATATAAATAGCCAATTTGTCAAACGCTTTTGTCATTTTGCGTGGTAAATCAAGAAGAGTATTTTGGAGATCGCAAGATGGATATCTCATGGAGAGGGGTTCGAATCTAGTAAGATAAAAAAAATTATATTTATTTCATATATATACAGGGTGGTCCAAAAGTCCCTATCTATTTTGCTGAATTAATGATATTTCTGTTTTATTTTCTGCAGGCCACAGATGATGATGGATGTACAAGAACGTGTGATGGTAGTAACACTACGTAGACAAGGGAAGAAGTGCAAAAAAAAACTAGGACCTACAGGCAAAGCAATTTGCGAGCTGGTCAATAAATTTAAAAGAACATGATCTGTTCATGATGAGACAATATCTGGACATCCAGGTACGTCTGAAGAAAATTTCGAATTGGTAAGAAATGCCTCTGATACAGATTCCAGAATTTCAACTTGTACAGCATCATGTATACTGAGCATGCCACAAACGACTGTTCTAAGGATTTTAAAATCAACATTGAAAAAGAAGTTACCATATTTAAGTGCTACATGAGTTAGACGAAGAGGATTATCGAAGACGAGCCGCCATGTGCACAGAATTGATTGAAAAATTCATACTCCAAACTTATTAAACCACATTCTCTTCAGCGATGAGGCGACATTCTACCCATGCAGAAAGGTTAATCGACATAATTGCCATGTCTGGGCTAGTGAATAACGAATCGAGTTCTATGAATAGAAGAGAGATTCTCCCAAAGTTAATGATTGGTTGGGTATGACAAGATCGAAGATTTACCCACCTTTTTTCTTTGCAGAAGCTACGGTAACAGGGCCAATTTATCTTGACATGCTTCAGCAGTTTCTTGAACCCCATCTTCGTTCAGATGGTATACTCGACACTGTTGTCTTTCAAGAAGATAGAGCTCCATATCACTATGCAAACATCGTTCAGGCGTACCTTGATGAGCTCTTACCAAATCACTGGATTGGACGTGGTGGAAACAGGCCCTGTGCAGCACGATCTCCAGATTTAACACCATTAGACTTCTTTGCGTGGGACTTTATAAAGTCTGAGGTTTACAAAACAAGAGTTACAGACCTGCAGGATCTGCAAACCCCAATTTTCGTGGTAGTCTCTAAAATAACCCCAGAGATGCTTGAGAATGTGTTCCGCAATGCAGTGGAGTTGAGATTTGCAGAGACACTGATGGTGCTCACGTCGAATCTTAGACCAAAGCCTGATAAATAAATATACAATCTAATTATGTTACTACATTTTTATCCTAAAATACTATTATTTCTGAAAATTAGACTACCCTGTGCATATAATATGCATGATTGAATATATATTAGTTTATTAAGTTAAAGTTGAATAAAGGAATTCTAATATAAAAATAAAATTACAGGGAATTAATTCAGTTTGAGATTAAGTATAAAAGTTATAAAATGAAGTTAATGCGAACATACAACTCAGGACCAAAAAATAGAATACTGTCTCAAATGTGCTCATGACTTTGATAATGCCTTTAGGTTATACACCTTCCGGAGGAATATCGAGTATCTGTGACGTCATTATGCTAAGATGATACCTCTGGGTGGAGTTTGAAAAAATACATAAAAAACCTTATTAAATAGTGGAAAGTTAATGCATAGCGACATACCAAAATATTAAAATATCTTGTTAAATGTTAGAAAAAATAGAATAAATTCATTATGTTTATTGAGTCCTACCAATATATTAAACCTTTGTCAGAGACTTTTTAACTCCCCGTCTTGGTATCTAGTTGATCCACCCTTAGCCCTGATTACGGCCTACAATCGACATGGCATCGAGTCGACAAGCCTCTTGTATTCTTCTGTAGTTATTAGTGTCATCAAACACCTCTTCAGTTCACTAAGTGTTCCTGGTTTACGCTTTTGGACTTTCTGCTTAGCAATATTCCAAAGATTTTCTATCGGATTAAAATCGGGAGAATTAGCTGGCCATGGTAGTACTTTAATTTCATGAGCATCAAAGCACGCAGATGTTCCACGAGCCACGTAAACTGGAGCCAGGTTATGTTGAAAAATAAATGGTTCGTCTTCATACAGCTGTTCTGCAGAATCCATCTTGAAGTATCCTAAGATTTCTTGATAAATGTGACTATTGACAGTTCTATTCATGGCTCTCTGCTAAGTAGATGGAACCCTGCTTTGGGTTTCTCAAACCGGGATTCGCGACCCTTCGGGTCGTAGTTTATTTACCCCTGTAGTAGTGATTTGTGCACTAAAAAACCAAAAAGACACCCGCTTCGTGAATTTGTTTACCCCTGTAGGATGATAAGGGGTCGCGCCGACCTAAGACCCTGACACGGGGATCGTGGGGGAAATCCGTCTGAGAAACTGGTCTAGGGTATTTGTTTTTATGTGAATTCAATGCGACATAAATGCAACGAGTTTCTTGCGTATATTGAGGTTCTGAATGTAGTTGTCTTGGTTAACTTTAAACTCTAAACCCTGTCCCAAAGCTGGGTTCTCTCTGCTTAGCAAATAGCTGGTAAAGGAAGTTATATTTTGGGGCCTCTTTGCTTGTGACCCGTTGCCCACGTTGGGATTCCATCATGAAAAAGAAAACTTTAGTATTTGCCATTTACCATTATTTATTCAGACTATAGTGGATTTAATGATCCCAGAAGGGTTCCTTGTTCCATGTTCATTTGGTCTGTGTATTCCATATCTATCTATTTATCTGTATCTATATACGTGTCAGGCTGTTTGGAATTAGTTATACAGATTATGAAATTCCGCCGATGTTTAGAATACTCTGATGGAAAGGTGTATTTCAAAAAAGCGGCTGAGTGACGGAATTAATTTTTACGAGTGATGGATCTATGGCTATCTGAGTGACTTTCATGACGCAGTACAGAGTTCGTTCTAGATTTAGCTTTTATGAAACCTTCCATAGTTGTCTTTGTAAAGGAGGTTTAAGTATAGTTAGGTTGTGTTCTGTTAGGTGAAATTTTATTCGATTAAATCAAATTTGATTGTTATATTAGATAATTTTATGTTTCGTGTTCTTCGTTTAGGGGGGTTTCAAACTTTTTTTGACGAAATATTTTGCAGGCAAGAAATATTTCTCGATATCAAGAAAATCTGATCGTTTAGTCAAAAGGTTTGTCTTGTAAGAAATCCAAGCACCAATTGATATACAGGGTGTCCCGTAAGTCTGGACCCATAGGGATTTATAATATATTTTTTTATTATGTTATTATTATTATTATTTTATTATTATTATTTTTTTATTATTTTTTATTATGATTTTTATTTGTGAGGCCACTTGAAAGCCAAAGTGTACGAGGTCAAACTTCAGAACATTTTCTACCTTAAAGCACGCATTGTGGAGGCGTGTCAAGAAATTTCTGCGACTGTGATTCAGAAAGTGCTGTCGCAGTGGAGATTGCGTCTTCAACTATGTGTGCGACACAACGGCGGACACTTTGAACAGATTATGTAATAAATTTTTGGACTATTTTGTAATTTTATTATTTTTCCCTATGGGTCCAGACTTACGGGACACCCTGTAGAACATTAACCACTCTCAAAAGAGAGATCACCCAAAATTTTGAAGTCTTGAAACAAGCAAAGATTTTACGTCAGTTTTGAGTGAAAGTAAAGTTACTTTTTTTAATTTCCTTCGATTTATCTTTTAATGTTCTATTTTGCCTTAGTATTTAGGTACCTGAGTATAAACATGGCCGTTCTGTTCTGTTCCCAATTCAGGCTTTTTTTTTCTGTGGTATAGTTCACTTCAAGTCTATTGAGTTGAACTTCATTTTTAATTTTATTGTTGAATCATGTTCCGATACAATTTCCGACGTATCTCATGATATCACTTTTAACATTCTCGACAAAGCTATGAATCGTAATTAAAAGATGCAGTTCTTTTAAAATAGATGAACATCCAACCATTAGTTTAGACACGTCTTGACCTATACGCTACCAGTTTTTCTAGTGTGGCATGCCCAAGATTTTCCTAAAGTTCAGCTAAAGCCTTCCTTTGCAGCCACTCTATGTGCAGGAGGGGGTCTGAGCTTTCGCAGATGACGATGAAAGATTTTTCAAATGTGCTCAACAGCGTTCATGTCAGAATTCTTAGGTGTACCCCTGGGAACATGGTGAACAAAAGTTCTCATGTTCATTCTGCAACTAATGATGGCTATCTTTAGACATTATTAGTGTCTTCTTTATTTATCTGACGACTGCTTGTGGTGATGTTATGAACTGTCCAACTTACAGGCCAAAAGAGTTTTCTCTCTCCACCTCCCACTTTTATTAAGGTGTGAATGTTTAATCAAGTGACCAACCACGTGGGTAAATGGTCGTACAGCACAAACAGTAATTATACTAAACATCTTTCATAACCTACAAACCCTTTCAATGAGAGACGCGTTCTATTAACCTTAAGGCAAGCCTTGCACTTAAAATCTTCTGTTTTCGCAAACTTTCTTTAAAAACATTTAACAGAACTAATAATCAATACCCTGACTGCATAATTAAGAATTTGATAAATATGAGTTTTTCTTTTTAAACCTTACTTTATCAAGAATGTCGAGAACTTCCGCAAATATTTCTTGATCATAGCAAAAGCAGAACGTAAAATATTTCTTGAAAAAATAATGATATTTAAAAAATTTTGCAAAAATCTTTAATAAGGATTCAAATTAATTGATGCAGAATAAAATCCTTAATATCAGCTTCGGGAAGTAATAAATAAGTTTAGTTTCCGATAATCTGTAATTACTGCCTGCTGAGGGAGCTAACTTTCATCGGCAGCCAAATCCAAATCGACTTTTGGAAATTTTTGAAACTTCGCTCCAAGAGGAGTGACAAAGAAAAAAATAGTTTGACAGTTCAGTTCGTATAAGAAGCTAAATATTTTATTATCCTTTTATCTTCAGGTTCAGTAGAAGGAATTTTATAGCATGGTATGTGATCTGCCCTTATATCGTGAGTTGAAGAGGTCTTTCATAAAACTGCGAATTATTATTAATGTGATCAAAACGTTTTTGCTCTCCGACTAAATGTAATTGCAAATTAATTTTAATAATTATTATTTAAAAATTAAAATGTTTTGTGAGTATATACGTTAAAGGTTCAATAAATGTATTTATTTTTGTTACAATGGCTACACACTACAAGTTCATTTTTAATTTATGACATTTGTATACAATTGCCACCATCGAGTCATATGAGGAAAAGATTCATTCATTTTCATGTTTAGTAGGGTGGATCGATTTTATATTTGTTTCGATTTCCATATTCTAATAGAGACAACGACTTGCGCATGCATGAGAAAATGCTCTCGCAAATCTTAGCTTAATAGGAATCATCTTCTGCCCCCGGCAGAGCGATGAAAATCATATTTCAGTAGTCAAAAAACGTATTTTAAACCCTAGCCTAGAGTCAAATTTTGCGGTGTGTTATTCATGCCTAAGCAACGATATAAATGCTATGGGAAATATATAAATGCATTATTTAAGACAAAGAGCCGATCTGAAAATATGTATAATATACATATTTTCAGATCGGCTCTTTGTCTTAAATAATGCATTTATATTCCCATAGCATTTATATCGTTGCTTAGGCATGAAATAAACACACACGCAAAATTTTATGACTCTAGGCTAGGTTTAAAAATACGTTTTTGACTACTAAAATATGATTTTCATCGCTCTGCCGGGGGCAGAAGATGATTACCTATTAAGCTAAGAATTTGCAGAGGCTATTTTCTCATGCATGCGCAAGTTTTTGTCTCTATTAGAATATGAAAATCGAAAAAAATGTAAAATAGATCCACCCTAATGTTTAGTCAAAAGGGATGCTTGCTTTGTTCATAGTTTTTCAAGGAGACACCCCATGCATCCTTGTTCGTTTATTTACCAGAAGGGGTGCTTCTTTTTTTCACCGTGCACATGGTCAGTATCTTCTGAAAAAAACAATATATTATCCTCTCTCTCTCTTCCAATTTGACAGCTTTTAAGGTTCATAATACTTATTTTCCTAAAATTTACTCCACAAGCCCTTTTCAGTAAAGGAGCATTAAGAAAGCAGTGACAAGAGGAATACCATTAATTTCAGGAGGTTTAAAAATGAGTTAGTCTGGTGTCATACCCACAGTTCATCTGTCTTTCAAACGAGCTACAAAATTATGGTGAAAAAGATTCCCGCAGCCATATTTTGAAAAATATTTTTAAACATATATTTTTATTTCTCTCCTTTACAAAACTTCTCGATCGATGTATATTTTACTTTTCATTTCTTTCTCTCTCTCTCTTTTTCTCTCTTTCTCGTGCATCTCCAGATTTAATACGTTATTACATGAGAATAAAGCGGTGAGATGTCTTTTTTAATGAAAAATACGGCTTAGTCCTACCATAAAAAACATTAAACATATGAAATACGTGTAAGATTTTCCTCCTCATATAAAGAATATCATTATTATGTTTTGCCTGTGATTTTTGGGTACTAAAATAAGAATGGAATGAACTCTCAACAGGATGAAAGGGATTTTCCTTTCTGAGTTTTGCTTTGCTTTTATGTCCGAGGAAATGCTCATAAAGACTAAATTCAAACGAAAACAGCGGAAAAATATTATCTTTTGTAATGGGAATTTTTTATCTCGGAAAAAATTACTTGAAAAATACAGTTTATAATGAGATTATACTTTTTTTTAAGGATAAACAGTATGATCTCTCTCTATTTTTCCATCTGATGTATAGATTAACTGACCAAAAAGTATGTCCGACTAAGAAAACTACATACCTGTCTCAGGACAATCCTAGATGATCCGGGTCGGCTGAATATGTGAGATGGAGAGTCGAGGAGAGGCACTTTCTCTCCTTTACGGAGGCAACTACAATCCTGACCCCCACGTGAGGATGGATTTTAGCGCGAAGCCTCTGCAACAGTAATATATATATATATATATACACACACACACACACACACACACACACACACACACATATATATATATATGTGTATATATATGGGAATGAACTCAGAATGGCTTTAAACCCTAGATCCATGTCCCAAAGCTGGATCCTGTCTGCTTTGCAGATAGCTGGTGAGGGAAGCTATATTTATGGGACCTCTTTGCGAGAGACCCGTTGCCCACGTCGGACTTGCATCATGAAAAAGAAAAACTATGGTATTTGTCATTTACCATTACTTATTCGGACTATAGTGGATTTAATTATCCCAGAAGAGTTCCTTGTTCCATGCACGGTCTGTGTGTATCATATATATATATATATATATATATATATATATATATTATATATATATTATATATATATAAGGGTACTTCAATAAGTACCGGCACTTTTTATTTAGTGATAATATAGTATATATAATATATACTCGAAAGAACGAACCAAACAGATCTATAGGATTGTTTAGGCTAGCAACAGTATAGGCTTATTTAGGCTACTCGTACCTGTCACATATCGTACGAGTAGTGAGTATAGCTGCGCCGCTTTCAATTTGTACTCTGGAAGAACAGAGATCCGTGGTTCGTTTTTTGTGGGCAGAAATTTATTGACCAGCTCGCAAATTGCTTTGTCTGCAGGTCCTAGTTTTGTAGGTCCTAGTGTTTTTTTGCACTTCTTCCCTTGGCTACGTAGTGTTACTACCATCACACGTTCTTGTACATCCATCATCATCTGTGGCCTGAAGAAAATAAAACAGAAACATCATTAATTCAGCAAAATAGATAGGGACTTTTGGACCACCCTGTATATATGAAATAAATATAATTTTTTTTATCTTACTAGATTCGAACCCCTCTCCATGAGATATCCATCTTGCGATCTACAAAATACTCTTCTTGATTTACCACACAAAATGACAAAAGCGTTTGACAAATTGGCTATTTATATGATAGTTTGGCTCTACATTATAATTTTATTAAATAACTTTGTTTTGAGGCACATTATATATATATATATATATATATATATAATACATATCGGCTATTGATTGAGAGCGTGGAAAACGCAGTGGATCAGTGAAGATAAGCACCCCCAGCCTTCTTTAGTTAGCCTTATAAGGCTAACTAACGAAAATATCACGACCTAACCTAACCAATCGTTAAGTCAACTGTACGCCCTTGACGATTGGTTGATTGGTTAGGTTAGATCGTGATATTTTCGTTAGTTAACCTTATAAGGCTAATTAAAGAAGGCTGGGGGTGCTCATCTTTACTTGATCCAACGCAATTTAATAATAAACAGGAACACCAGAGAAAAATAAACATCCTTCAAGGTTTAATCAGTACCAACGTTTCGGAATGCACTAATTCCATCTTCAGGGCTAAAACAATAAAATGCCAAATACAAAAATACATACAAAATACAAATTGCCCAATAACAATTTAAAATAAAGTTAAAAATTATAAAAAGTAGCTAAGAAAATGTAAAACATTAAAACTAAAAGGTGAATAGATGAAATTAAAAGTTACAATTATAAAAAGTAGCTAGGAAAAATATAAAAGCATTAAAACTAAAAGGTAAATAAATAAAATAAACATAGCAGATCTACCGATAATTAATTCATCAGAATTTAGGTGTGCTTTTAATTTATAAATAAACAAAGATTCCATAATTTTGAGCTTAAAGTCAGAGCTTTCGGCAGCAAGTACACGAAATTAGACTGTGAAATTGGGTGGTTATTGTTGTGTGAATGGTTACGTATGAGAGAATTAGGTGGTTTGCCAAGAGGTAAATTTGTACGGACCAGTTTACCGAGATGTTCGTAAATACGGGATTTTAAGTCTCTTAGTTTTGCCTATATATAACCCCATACAGTGTTCACACTTGTATTAGTAAACTATGGATGACTTAAGAAGTGTAGGAATAACATCCTTGTATTTAAATAAATGATAAATCGATTTAGACGGGGTGAATATAATTTTTATACATAGTTGTGGGTAAAATTTCTTGAGCAATTTTAAAAGTTTGTTTCTAATGTTAAAACTTGAGGTTCCATTTTGTTATTATAGCTATTATAGCTAATTTGTTATTATAACTATAAGATCTATAGTCAAATTTTATAGTTTCCTTTGCTGAGAAATTGGTGATTAACATGGTGTATGTAGGCAAATGATCTGTGATAGTTAATATAATTATATCCGAGATGCATTCAAGCGGGCACCGCACCCAGATCTGATCAAGCAGAGTTGAATTTCTAATGTCATTGTGAAGTCTAGTTAGCGTTCTAATAGCTAATTTAAAACCACTTGCAGTAATGATGTTGTGAAAGAAAAATATGGGAAAATATGAAGAAAATGTGGATATGAAGAAAACTTCTGAAGCAAAATTTTCAACATAAAATTGCTGGGACATAATGCTGTCACCTTTAAAATTCGTAAGAATTTTTCAGTCGGTTGTTAAGAATTGTTTCATCGGTAAACGAAATGAAACACTAACTCCATCAGACTGACGTAATTTCGGCTCTATGTGATACGCATCTGATTACCATGGTGATTACCATGGCATTGAAATAAGGGCTTGGTGCACGAACGAACTTTCAATCAACTCTTATCGCTCTTCCGTCATTTTTCACCCTGTATCTGACCTCCTTTCCTCTGTCCTTTACCTTACTCCCGTCTCCCTCTTTATATATATATATATATATATATATATATATAATATATATATGATACACACAGAACGTGCATGGAACAAGGAACACTTCTTGGAAAATTAAATCCACCGAATAAGTTATTCGGAATATAGTGGACGCTCACTTCTGCCAGTTGAGGTTTAAGTTTTGGTTTTGGGTTGAAAATATATTGTTTACCCCCTTTTTCTTTGATGTATTCAATCCAACGTGAATGCAACGAGTCTTTTGCTTATATTGAGGTTCCAAATATAGTGGGGCTAGACTGCTCTAAACTCTAGATCCTGTCCCAAAGCTGGATCCTATCTGCTTTGCAGATAGCTGGTGAGGGACGCTACATTTTTGGGACCTCTTTGCGAGTGATCCGTTGCTCACGTCGGGCTAACATCAAGAAAAAGAAAAACGATAGAGTGTGTCATTTACCATTACTTATTCGGACTATAGTGGATTTAGTTTTCCTAGAAGAGTTCCATGTTCCATGCACGGTCTGTGTGTATCATAAAAAAACTTCAGGGAAGCACAATTCGTGAAAGGAAGTCATCCCCTTCTGTCTCGTATCGAACAAACGACTCAGAAGCAATTTCTTTTCTTTGGGCTTTGTGATCTTCAGTCAGTTGGCGAAGGAACAAACCGTGAACACACTTTTGAGTATCCCAGTTGCTGAATTATCGTATTCACACTTCCTTCACTAATTCCTAGCTCCAGAATTAGTGAAGCGCCGATTTTATCGAATGACGCTGTTAGCATGTTGCACAGTGTGAGATGTCACACCCGATGCCGGACGACCGCTGTATGGCTCGTCATCGAGGCTGGCTCTCC
>JAJOZX010000002.1:2515000-2740000 GCA_023014485.1 Bathynomus jamesi
TCACTCTACTGTATATACAAAATCTCCAGTCTCGTATATGTCTGGTGATGAAAAGATTTCTGTTTCACTGCCTGTATTCGAAGTCATTGCGGCTAACAAAGCGAGAATGTTCAGTGGAAAAATAACTGCTAACATGATCTCGAAATGAAGGTGGCCCCCCTTTTATATGTGTTAACACCTCCTTCTATGGTATTGGGAGGTTCGAAGTTGACGGGGGTTCTGGTTAGGTGGCAGCAACGGATTTGTTACTCTGGAGTAGCTGGTACCGTATAGATAATCACAGTAGTTTCTCTTATACTACTCTCCGATTTCTTCTTGTACTGGATCGGGGGATTCTGTGAGACTGACTAAATTCTCTGAAGGTTCCCAGATTCTTCTTCTAACGTATCGGGAAATTATTTTTCTCTATTTAAAACTAAGTTCTCTGAAGAAAGCAAGGCTCGAAGGAAAAAACAAAGATATTCTCTTACTGTAGTTTATTGCTAAAATGTTACACTTAATGCTCAGCCTCTAAGTTAGACCAGACAAATCAGAATGAATACTGGAGAAATTTTATAAGTTTATATACTAATTTTTTTAATGACATCATTATTATTTAATGCTGACCTGTTTTGTTTTTTATTCTCAATAGGCTGAATTATTTTGCAAAATATTTAAAAATACGGCAAATATTTTAGTTGTAACAATGTCTAGAGAGATAAGCAAGATATTTGAAGATGAAGCCATATTTTTGCTTTAAACTGCATATTGATAGATCTGATGTTATTATGATCTGCCGAGTTCACTAAAAATAATAATTGAAATATTGATTTTATTTTGAATTACAATTAAACGTGCATATGAGCACAAATTAAATGTTTAAAATTTAAAATTAAGTGTTAAGCAAGGCATGACTTCATCTTTTACAACGAAGAGAGAATGTATAAAGAAAATGAACATTGCAGAATTTAAAAAGATTACATTATTAAGCTAAATCTAAAAAAATGATAAGTAATTTAAAAAGACAATTCATCAATTATTCACAAAAATAAAATGGAAAGAAAAATAAAAAAATTATCCGAACTCGTGTCAGCGTTATGCGAATTTGGACTCTATATGTAAAAATGAATATAAGAATATAAATATGTATGAATATAAAAATTATATGAATATAAGAATATATGAATGTAGGAGATATTCATTGTTCATTTTTACAGGGCTCTTCCCTCTAGAATGATATTAATAAAATAATATAACATCCTAACTAATTCCACTAGATGCTAACTAATGGTTTTTATAATACAGATTTATATACAACACATGAGTTGGGGTGGTTAAGTGTAGTTCACGTGGTCTGTGTACGCATTCTTGGTCGTGCATAAATAGTTTCACATCGTTCCGTGTCTCTGGCTTTCTTTCGTTCCAAGAATTATTTTTTTACTACAAATATACAGAAGATAATAGCACACACAATAATGGTACTAACGGCAGATGTTGAAAAAATCGTTACTGGTTGTAGTATTTGTAAAAGGTTATTCTGGTTATCATCTAAAAATTTAAAACGACTCAATTGATCATTCCATTTAGGAGCATGAAGTTCGGGTAGGATGGTTACCGGCTTCATGGAGAGATTTAAGATTTCTATAACGGGTTTAAATTTAGTTTGCGACGGGAAGGGGTACGAGTCATTAATGGTAACCTTATAAGGGTTGTATATTTGGAAGGCTTTTGAACGTAAGGAATAACCAATTGGTAGACGGATAACAGTAGGTATTTTGACGAGGGAATAATATGACGGACACTCGAAAGTAGCGGTAGTCCTATTCACGAAAGAAACCCAGATGTCTGGTCCAATTCGGAGTTGAACGGTTTTAGAGGAGTGGAATTTCGTGGAAGAACATACCGGGGCATGACGGTCACGGATTCAGTCGATAAAGCAGGACCTAGTTGTTGGAAGAATTACTGGTTTGAGTTGAAGGCAAACGAGTTAGGCGAGCGGCCAACCCTGACAACTGGCCATATTTTTGGAGTTTAATACCCCTCCCCCTCGTACAGAAATGTACATGTCCCAAAATGATCTACACCATCTGGACATATAAGTTTGGCATGTTGTCCTCCATTCTGAGTGTGCTAAGATAGTAAAATCAGCCATTAACTTCAGTTATGTAAAGGTACTAGTGTATTCATATTTTCAATTCATGCATTACAGCTGAAATCTTCGGAGACACAATGAACAGTGAAGACAAGGTTTATTTCCCATGAAGTTATACATTTTCTGAAAGCTCTAGTGCTACACTATATCAATTTATCTATAAAAACATTCTTTTACATGATATATTTTATTTTTTGCCTAAATCTTATTTTTAGACCCAAAAAATATCACCGAAACTACAGGTGTTTCACAAAACTGATTAATATGATTTACACAAAACTAATTTCGAGTACAATAATTCAGGTATTTTGATACCCCCAAGCATTAATACTCTATGTTCAACAAAATGAAAGCCATATTAAAATGTTGAATCCCCATACAAAATACTGTGCCTACATGGGTTAATAATGGATACCTCTATTTGCATACCAGCAGAAAGGTTCATCGTTCAGTTATGAAAAACAGGCAAATGTTCGCATGATTACGATACATATATCATAATGTTGCACTTGAAAATAAAGTTTGAATTGTTAACTCTGTGAAAGGACCGATATTGAGATTTGAAGCACGTCAATTTTGTTACAAAATTAAGTTACTATACGTATATCGATGTACATAGCACAAAATCAACTAAATCAACTAAAATCAATTAAACCAACTAAATTTTAACAATTCTTATCTTTATGAAGCAAACTACTAAGTAACTTGAAAGCAGAAATCATTACTTAAAATTGGAATCTTTCCACTAAAAGTCTCAACTTGTTTTTCAATTACAAAACTGCATCTAAGTCAGTGCATACTGTATTCGTGACTCCCGCAATATCAATTCAGTGCGTTATTAGCAGTCTACTCCATACTGGGGAATAACTCACGTTGTAACAGCATATATGAAGCACACTAATAAATTATTAATGCACAAAGGTTATTTATCTAGCTCATCCAACGGTGGTTTGTAATGGGTTTGTTCATTCATGCAGTCCTCAGTAGCCTTGCAGACGCATTCCTCTGTGCATGCTATATCATTCGTTGCACAACTGCAGTTCCTACTACATTGTCTGCGTCCATGGCATGAGCACAGAAGCTCATCTAATACTTCTGCAGTTGTTGGTAAATCAAATAACTTCAACTTTAATTCATCACCCTCTCTTTGCCACCCATTTCCATCTGGTGAAGACATATCTGGTTTAGCAACGTGAGCCAACATCCAAATGCGGTGCGGGTCTGAAATGATGCTCTCTTAAAGTGTTGAAGAAATCTAGGTTCTGATGGGGGTAGTTTGTGTATTGGCACATTCTTGTCAGCAAGGCTAACTCTCAGAAGATTCAAGTCATTATGTTCTTCTTTATATACATCCTTTGGATCGTACAGAGCAGCAACAAACTGTCGGGCTGCATGTTCGGCCTCAACTGTATTGTCAGTACTCAAACTACCAAGAAGTGGAATCGAACCTTTCTTCTCCAATGACTCCATGGTTTTCCACATTTTCTTTTTTCCTATGCCACAGAATGATGAGACGCTATCACATCCTGTCAAAGCATGCATGGCGGGAAGTAGACTATTAACCACAGAACTTAATTCATTGCATATACTGTGAACAGGAATATAACGATGGAGATCAGCAGTAGCGGTCACCTTTCCTGTTTCTATCCAGAAAGATGATGTACTTTGCATCTGAGGAAACTAATGCACAGATAGCACGAGGACATCTGTGTCAGGTGACTTGACAGCTATGATTCCTTGGATATTGGCAGCAGAAAATTCCTCATCTGCCTTCATAGCATGGAAAAGCATCCTTGTATCTGCCTCTTCATGTGAGCAAAACAGATCTTCCACTGGTGTCACGCCTTGGCTAGAAATACAGACTACTTTTTCTCCATCACTGAACCCACCTGCATTTGCAAGGTAGATCTTATGTTCGTGGTGTGCATCAAGTTTCGGTGCTCTTGGTGCATGTTCAGTTATGTAGTTGCACAAGAAGTCAGTCAATGCTACTTTATTCGATGAGAGAGCCATGAACTTTTGCCAAGGCGGAAGTGGGCGTCCTGACATCACCTGATATTGCTTGGCTCCACCTGCAGTTGCTAGCCTTCTGCTCCGTTCTTCAACTTTGATTGAGTCTTCATAATCATACTGGTCGAACACATCTATTATAGTGTTGGCTTTATGCGTACAAGTCAACAGCATTGGCATTGGCATCTCTGATGTAGACACAGGTTGCACTATCAGTAGCTGTTGGAATAGGACCAATCTCTACTTTGTTCTCCAATATGTATGTCAACTCAGCCTTATGTGATTTTCTCATTGCACCATCTTCATGAAACAAGCATGTTGGAATGGATATGACTGGCTGTCTCAATACATGGATCATTGTTATGTCTGGCCGTGCCTGTGAGATTTTAAGTGCTCTACGAAACACCATTTCAGCACTGATATTAACTAGCTTTTTCTTGCCTTGGATCAATACATGTGTAGTTTTAGTCATGTCAGTGAAGGTCTTATTTTTGGATCTAGTCAGAGGACTGTAGAAGCTACGATTACCTCCAGTGGACAAAGTACTCCCAATAAATTTGTACATTTCCTTCTCACCAGCATCGATGGCAGATAATAGCGACTTCTGTACATCTTGGTCAGCAATGACTCCACTGGAAATGTTCAACAGTTTCCATCCGGGTGGACATCTGGATGAAATGGATTGGTCGTATTGTTTTCAAGATGGTCGATCATATTTTTTACATCATCATCATCGCGCTTGAGAGCAGAGGGTTTTGCTTGCTCATGTATAGAACATTCTTCAGCAGCTATTCTAGTACGTTCTTTCATAATCTGGGCATATTCTCCTAATGACGTTCTAGTGAGCATCCGACGGAGAAGTGCTGGTTCCTTTCGGGTGAGCCAATCAACACCCCCGATTACTCTTGGTATCTCGTATCACAGTTGATTCAGTACCCATGCCACTCCGAATACCATTGAAACGACCTGATTTTCAGACGAACTGCAAACTCACCATCATTGAATGCTTGAGCGACATCTTTAGGAAGTTTCATCATATCAAGGAGATAAATTGGTACCCATCGTGCGTAATTAGTACGGTTTGCAGCGAAGAAGTATGGCGTCATTGCAAGTTGTGAGGACAGATGTAATGACCAGTTACCTTCACGTTCACTGCATATGTAGTTCAATAGTATTTGAACTGCATCCAGCAACATTGACCAATAGTTAAATGTGGGTGAGTCTGCGCTACGTTCTTGTTTGAATTCACTTAGTTGGAAGAACATCATAAGTAAGTCGATCCTTCAGTTCTCTTGCTACATCTGCAGATTTTTTATCACCGCCATTCTGAATCGCTTCAGAGGTATCCTCAATCTATTGCCACACCTCATCTGGGATATGTCTTTGTTGGTCGGCATCACACCACTTCACAACTTCTGTCAAGAACAGCTGCATCACTGCCTCATATGAAAGGTTTAGACTACGGAGAGATCTGTGAACCTCTTCCCAGCAAGCATCATGTCAGCTGTGTTTGGGGCACATTAATTAAACAATACCACACATTTTTCTTATTCTAATATTGTGATAATAAAAGGAGGAAGTAAATTTAAAACTGGGCCTAACCTATAATAATGCATGATTGCATTACGTTTTACTATAATGTGATAAATCAATTGTGTATCTAGATAGTAAACACATAATAAACAGTATAGTTGTTTAGTTAACAGTATTTCAGTTCGAAACTAAAACACGTTATAATCTGGATAAAGTTTCAGGTATTTTCTAGGTGTTTGCTTATATTGGCGTTTCCATTGCAACCGCACATCAAAAACTGAGGACAACACTTAAAAATGTGTTCACTGAACACTAAGGACTAATAAAACACATATTACAACTTTCTATACAAGGGGAGAATTAAAATTGTTTAAATCGGGGTCTGGCCGCTCGCCTAAGTTGTTTGTTCGTTTGCGGGAATCTGCAATGCCGGACGTCGCTACCTGACATCATACAGTAGAATATGCTGAAAGGGCTTTGGTGAGGAAAAGGTAAGGTGGTACTGTGGGTAGATACAATCGATAAAGATTAGAATTGTTTTGGTAGGGTGTTGGGAAAGGGTGAAATTTGAATACGTCATAAGCGAGTACATCGAAAAACGGTACAATCATGAGGTAAGTGTTGGGGCATGGTCCATGTACAGTCCAGGTGTACAGTATTCTAGAAATTGGGGGTAATTAGTATGGTTGAGTGGGAATATGGGTGATAATTTTAATTGTTTCTGAGAGGTGTGAATCAAGGACTGAAGTGTATCCCATGGTATTAGTGTGGAAAGAGTGATTTTTCTATGGGCTAGCTGGATCGCACGCAAAACTTTGGAATGAATCGTAATTATTTGTTCCAAATATTTATCGATTAGGGTTATTTGTAGGTTAATTATTTCTGCTAATTCTAGATATCTTTCGTGTTCTTTGTATTTAGCTAACAGGGATTCAAGGTATGTAAATTTGTCCGAAAGGGCGTGGAGGAAGCGATTGTTTTCGTGTAGTGACTCAATGGTTTGTTCTAAAATGTGTCCATTATATTGCCGATTCCGCGCGAAGAGATTCAATTTGAGTTCAATTCTTTTAATGTCTTCTTCGGTCGCTAATCCAAATAAACCTCTGGATACTTTTTCTCCCATATCTATCAATCCCCTTTTATTTCTTTGATTAAATTTTGCTGAGTTTTGTATTCCAGTTTGTTTCCATGGTAACGCCAATATATCTGATAGGGCGTGTGCTGTAGTTTGAATATTTTCGAATGTATTTTCTAATAGAACGCGACTAATCATTAGTCTGGTCTGTTCCCGGGATATGTTTAACAGAACCGTGAATTTTACTTCCAAATGCTTTTAATTGGGGTTTTATCTGAAGGAGATTGATTTTAATTCTAGCAGGGTGTTGCAAACTGATCAAAAGTCAGCATGTCCTTTCAAAAATTTACCTTCTCCAAGCTTTTCTACAACAACTCCGGTAGAAATTTTAATGTTAGGGCTACAAGAGTAAATAATTTGCAAAATTATAAGGGGGGGACAATGTTATTCATTTCTACGTGGATACTTGTGTTTGTGTGTGGAGTGGTCGGCCTCGCTTTGGTGATAGTGTGGGTCGACCGTTAAGCTCGGATTCTGAGCGGGTTCGTTTTTTATGTGAAGGTTCTAGTTCACGTGGTTCTACAGATCTACAGAAGCTAAAGCTAACAAAGACCCTAAGATCCACTCTAAGGTTAGCCCGAGAGAAAGAAGAGAATAGAGATGCATTTGCGGCCGGTATGTAGGTCCGTGCGTCGATCATCAACCGGTGAGGATGGAGATGGAGGACATGGTGGAGTTCCACTGAGTGATCCTCTAGAAGGGGTTTCTCCATGGTCTGGTTCCGATGGGACTCTCGGTTCTGGGACCTCGTCTTGCTCGGAGATTGGTTCGAGTACTGGTGGTATTACGAGGTACCAATTTTCGTTAAGGGTAGTGGTTTCCGCGGTGACCACTTTGGTTTTGTGGTCCCTGCTGGATTTGTTAATACCTTGATCTTTCGAAGGGTAGGCGGCTCGAACCCCTGGAAGATGTTTTTTGGGAAGTTGTTGTTTGGCAGCTATCTTCAGATAATCAGCGTGAATGATCTTTAGTTTGGAATGATCTCGGAGGTCGAGGATTTCGTAACGGTTCTTTCCGAGGTTTTTCATAATCCTATATGGGCCATCCCATTTTGGTTATAACTTGCGATGAGCACTTGGCGGTTTCACGCTCTTTATGTAACAGCGCATACCGACGATTATAGTCCGTTGACGGGGATGACGCCTATGTTGCTCTTGCTCCATCTGTTCCTTTCGTTGGTCAAGGGCATATCGGATTATGTCAAAAATTTTGAAAGATCGTTCAACTAGTTGCTGATTTGCTTCTGCCATCTCGGAAGATGTTAGAACTGCCGGGTCGATTTGGTCAGGCAAATCAAAAGGTAGCTGTTTGTCGTAGTGATATAGGACGAAATGAGGGGTGTCCCCGATGGACACGTTATAGCCGTTGTTGATGGCTGTTTGCACCATATGGAGGATGCATCGACAACATGGTGGAGGGCTTCTAAGATCTTCCGATTGTCTTTCCACTAAGCCGTTTGCCTGCTGATGGTACGCCACAATGTGTGTTTTTAATTTTACACATATTACAGAGTGACTCGAACATTTTGGAAGTTATCCGAAATTAGGATGGATGAGTAGTATGGTTTTGGATGACGCCTACCACAAGGGCTCTTGCCACAGTTTCCGAGGTCTGGTTTGGAATGGCATCTACTTCACTGTAACACGAGAAGTGGTCCGTAAACACAATGATGTACTGGTTTCCCTTTGATGTTTTGGGGAATGGTACTTGTATGTCCATTCCAGTTTTTTGCCAGGGCCGTTGGCATACTGGATATTTATGCATGGGAGCTGTGGATGGTACGTTGCCTTTATGTTTTAAACAAGCAAGACGAGCATTCAGCGATGTATTCATGTACCTTTTTTTTCATTTCTGGAAAATGGTATTGCTCCAAAAGACTCTTGATGGTGCGATCCGGCCCCATGTGGCCATACAAAGGTGAATCGTGACAAAGTCCGATGGCTATATCTACGAGATCCTTTGGTATTTTCACGAGGTCGTTTCCATCTTCGTTCCTAAAATGTACGAGCCCATCTTTAAGGTTGTACTGTTCTTTTACCTTCGATGGTTCCTTTTGTTCCAGGCGAGCCCGAAGGTTCTAGGTGTGTTGGTCCTGTATTGCAGACATTCGTGGTCGAACACAGGAAGAGTTTCTCTTATTCACTTGGGTGTCGGGCTTGAGTCTCGAAATTCCGTCTGGAATAACGAAGTTTTCCTGGTTTGTATACGATTTTTGCCGCAAAGTCCTGAACCAACAGAGCCCATCTACTCAACCGTCCTTCAAGAAGCTTGTCCTTCAAGAGTGGCTTCTGGCCAGTTTTGATAGTTACATTGTAGCCGTAGACGATATTTCGAAATTTTTTCAAAGCCCAATGTACCGCTAGAGTCTCTCGGTCCGTAGTGGAATAATTCCGTTGAAGTCCAGAGAGAAGCTGAATGGCATAAACAATGGGTAATTCCACAACATCTAAGTCCTGTAATAGGACGGCTCTTAGTCCGTAGGAGGAAGCATCTGTGGCTAGGAAAAAGAGTTTGGTGTAATCGGGATATTGGAGGATGGGATGGGAAGTTACTTTACCGATTAAAGTTTCAAAAGCATGTTGGGGATCAGATTCCCAATTAAATTTAGCATTTTTCTGGAACAAATTGGTAATGGATTTAGCAATGTTCGAAAATTGGGGGATAAAATTTCGATAGAATCCGACAAGTCCAATAAATGCACGAGCGTCGTCAATGGTTTAAGGTACAGGGTACCTTTCCAGTGCCTCAAGTTTGGCTGGATCAGGTTTAATTCCAGTGGATGATAGTAGAAATCCTATGTATACCAGGGATTCCTGTAAGAAGTTGCACTTTGCAAGTTCCAGTTTAAGGTGTGCTTTTCTCAAAAGTGATAGCACATTCTGAAGATGTTGAAAGTATGTTTTTATATGCGAACTATAAACGACAATATCTTCAAGATAGACGAGAGCTTCGGCACCTAATAGGTAGGAAAGGACTATATTCATCAACCTAAAGAAATTAACAGGCCCATTTCGGACTCCGAAAGGTAAAACCTGGAATTCGTAATGGCCTCTTGGGGCTGATTTCTGGGGCGGTTGTCCCTCTGGATGCAACCGACTGACTTGAACTGCTATAAACTGGAGTGGGTTTCTTATTTCTTTTGGAAATCCGAACTAAACTGATTCTGTTAGCATTAGGCTGAACGTGCGGTACATGTCTATTATTCTCATGGAGAGGGTGTGTCCTATTTCTACACTTAACTAATTTTCCGGCTGTGTAAATTTCCCATTGTTTCCGGTTGAAGAAATCCATACCTAGTAAGATATCTGTCTGAAAGGTGACGAATGCGTCCACAGTACATTTTGCGGGATATATCGCGTTACCAACTTCTTCTAAATATAATTCGATTTCTCCATATGGAGGTTGTAACTCTTCTGAGTTGGCAGGAAGGTGCCTTAATTTCATATTTATAATCTGTACTCTCTAGTAACTCCCTTGCAAATTGCTTCTTAATTAATGTCCCATGTGCTCCTGTATCTAGAAGAGCGGTTAAATCTCGGTTATCTGTGCTGCAATTTATTATTAAATATAGTAGGTTCGCACCTATTATCGTGATGGGTAGTTCATGTGTGTATATGGATTTATTACTGCTATTTAGAAGGGAGGAAGTTGAACTGCTGCCTCCAAAGTGGGATCTAAAAAAAGAACTTGAACTGACTTCTATGGGAGGACCTGAGTCATATGCTACGGGATCACCATACATTGAAGGGTCTTCTTGGAAAGTATACTCTGGGGAAGCTGATTCTTCAATGGTACTTCTTCTTACCGAACCATCCGACCTCGCTGATTATAATTTATAGTGGGGTTTGGATATCGGGTAATAGTGTGGTTGACCTTGTGGTCGGGATCTATTTGGTAGGTGGTTCTGTTGAGGCTGGGAACTAACTAGAGGGCTTTTGGGAAAGTTGGTGATTTGATCTCTGGAAGTGGGGCCTGTACCCTGCAGGGGCTTTGTTAGCATATTTTTTTCGGTCGCCACGGCGATGACCATGTTCATGACAGTGGGAGCAATAAGGAGGATAATTGCACTGTCTCATCATGATCCCAAAACTATCGCAATTAAAACACAGGAGGAGGGCGTGCATTCTGGGTTTGTGGAGCTTGTTTCTGAGGTGGGGTTCCCTGCATCGGCCTAGATTTATGAGGTTGATGTTGTTGTTGCTGCTGAATGTAGAATATGGGGGTCTCTCTACCCTTCCGGTAGTTCTGGCTTGCTAAGTTTGGGTAATGTTCCCTTGTTTTATTTATGGCTTCACTTACTGATTTGTCAATATTTAGACACTCTTGGAATTTCTTTTTAGTTGCTACGGGTAGGTTTGGGTAAATTGATGCTGCTCCTATTAGGTTTCTTTGCTTTGAAGTGAATGTAATGTTGCATGCATTTTTTGCGGCTCGGAGGGCTTCTCCTACGAGTTTATATGTTCGTGTAATAAAATTATTTAAATCTTCATGTTCTTCTTTCTTCCATTTAGCTTGGAAGACAGCTTCTAATGTGGCCAAAGGTTATGCGAGTGGGACGTATGTAACTGTATCATGGGCATTCCTCTTTTTAGGGTCAATAAACCTTTTAACTTCCCTAATCTTTATATCATCATCTGTGATGCTTTCGCGTAAGAAATGTTGTTCTAGAGACTCAATCGAAGATCTTACGCGCGGTTCAACGAAGTTATTATCTATGGTTCCCTTAAAAATTAGGACAGTATGGGGTGGGGAAGGTTTACAGGTCTGTCTAAGTTAATGTATGTTGGCGGAGCGGTTTGAGACATGTTGGCTTGTGCTTGATCTGAAGCTTGCGTGTTTGGAAATATGTTTGAAAGGCGTGGGGAAGGTGGGAAAATGGGTCTAGGGGAATTTTCAATGTTAGGAAGCGCACCGTCTGAATCGCTCATATGTGATGGTCCTGTTAATTTAGTATTCTAATTTGGTCTGCTTAACCGATCTCAATCTATGAAATGATCACTTGAGTGGCTTTCTTAACTACTCTATCTAAGAAATACACAAGTAAATGCAAAACAAACTGCTTACCTAGTGAAAAAATTTGAAAAATTGTAAACAAAATAATATAGAAAAATGCAAACAAAATTTCACTCGAATATACGTGAATGTACGGTAATACTGTATTATGATTGGCACATTAAATAAAATTATTCTATGCTAACTATAATAGTGGAAATAACTCGGTTTCAATAAAAAGAAATGTATCACTGGTGTATGGAATGTTCACTGTGTTTTTTGTTAATTCTGGCTTGATATTAATTATTAACTGTTAATTATACTGACTTCTCAAATGTTTAGTAATTAATTTGAAAAAGAGATCTGTACTTAACAAGATTTCGACAGCGAAATCCTTGAACACGTGTCCTGAAGACGTGTCTTGCTGGCCACTTGTTCCTGGAAGCAGAATGGGCGTGGAGAACTTGGAGTCGTGACACACCGGTCGAATGATGGACGTGAAGAACTGGAAGTCGTGACACGCTGGTCAAATGAATGTTGGTTCTAGTTCCAGGGTCTAGAAGACTGGAAGAATCCTGGTTGCAGAGGTCGCAAGTTGTTACACCTCCGTCTATGGCCTTGGTCGGTTCAAAGTTGACGGAGATTCTGGTTAGGTGGCAGCAACGGATTTGCTACTCTGGAGTATCTGGTACCGTGTAGGGAATCTGAGTAGTTTCTCTTATACTACTCTTCGATTTCTTCTTGTCTTCTCTGAAGGTTCCCCGATTCTTCTTGTAACGCTTGTAACGTATCGGGAAATTACTTTTCTCTATTTAAGACTAAGTTCTCTGAAGAAAGCAAGGCTCGAAGGAGAAGACAAAGATATTCTCTTACTGTAGTTTATTGCTAAAATGTTATACGTAATGTTCAGCCTCTAAGTTTGACCAGACAAATCAGAATGAATACTGGAGAAATTTTATAAGTTTATATACTAATTTTTTTAATGACATCATTATTATTTAATGCTGACCTGTTTTGTTTTTTATTCTCAATAGGCTGAATTATTTTGCAAAATATTTAAAAATACGGTAAATATTTTAGTTGTAGCAATGTCTAGAGAGATAAGCAAGATATTTGAAGATGAAGCCATATTTTTGCTTTAAACTGCATATTGATAGATCTGATGTTATCATGATCTGCCGAGTTCACTAAAAATGGAAATTGAAATATGCATTTTATTTTGAATTACAATTAAACGTGAAAATGAGCACAAATTAAACGTTTAAAGTTTAAAATTAAGTGTTAAGCAAGGCATGACTTCATCTTTTACAACGAAGAGAGAATGTATAAAGAAAATGAACATTGCAGAGTTTAACAAGATTACATTATTAAGCTAAATGTAAAAAAAATTATTAAGTAATTTAAAAAGAAATAATTCATCAATTATTCAGCAAACATAAAACAGAAAGAAAAATCAAAAATTTATCCGAACTCACGTCAGCGTTATGCGAATTTGGACTCTATATGTAAAAATGAATATAAAAATATAAGTATATGTGAATATAAGAATTACAGTATATGAATATAAGAATATATGAATACAGGAATTATGTGAGTATATTCCATTCACTTATCGAATGTAACTTACAAAACATTCTCGTATACGTCTGGTGATGAAAGGATTTCGGTTTCACTGCCTGTATTCGAAGTCATTGCGGCTAACAAAGCGAGAATGTTCACTGGAAAAATAACAGCTAACATGATCTCCAAATGAAAGTGGCCCCCTTTTATACGTGGGGGCTTTGCTCTATTTCGAGTGACGCAGGCCTGTACTCAAAAGGCTAATCGTCAACTCGTAGTCTTTCTGATTGGCCGGTGACGCCTCTGTGGGGCGTGTTTCGCCAAAATTGGTTTATGCATCACTCACATTTTTTTTTAGAATTTAATAAGTGTTCGTTCTACATGATTATATATATATATATAATTTAGGGTGATTCAAAAATTGACCGAAAAAAATTTTTGGAATTTTTTTTCGGGCCATCCTCTGATTATGCTTAATTTGGTAAAAAAGTAATGCATGCAAATTTTGAATTAAAAAAATTAAATTTAGGGGTCGCTACCATCAGTTGAAAATCAGACACAAAATAAGAAATATATGCTGTTTCCACACCACCCTTGAGGTAAAGCATACGGCGCTTTACCTTTTTTTTAAGTGGAAGTTTCGCGGTAGGCCTATCATAACCAATCTACATTTTCAAATTGACAGTTCTTTTGTAATAATAATAAGAGTTCCGTAATAATAATAACCTTTTGTTCATTATATTTCATTGTTAATTTCTTAATGAGTGGCCCCCTTTTATACGTGGGGGCTTTGCTCTATTTCGAGTGACGCAGGCCTGTACTCAAAAGGCTAATCGTCAACTCGTAGTCTTTCTGATTGGCCGGTGACGCCTCTGTGGGGCGTGTTTCGCCAAATTGGTTTATGCATCACTCACATTTTTTTTTAGAATTTAATAAGTGTTCGTTCTACATGATTATATATATATATATATATATATATATATATATATATATATTTAGGGTGATTCAAAAATTGACCGAAAAAAAATTCCAAAATTTTTTTTCGGGCCATCCTCTGATTATGCTTAATTTGGTAAAAAAGTAATGCATGCAAATTTTGAATTAAAAAAAAATAAATTTAGGGGTCGCTACCATCAGTTGAAAATCAGACACAAAATAAGAAATATATGCTGTTTCCACACCACCCTTGAGGTAAAGCATACGGCGCTTTACCTTTTTTTTAAGTGGAAGTTTCCCGGTAGGCCTATCATAACCACTCTACATTTTCAAATTGACAGTTCTTTTGTAATAATAATAAGAGTTCCGTAATAATAATAACCTTTTGTTCATTATATTTCATTGTTAATTTCTTAATGATGATATTGTCTTCTTGTTTTTATTTGGAAGAGCAGCTCTATATTTCTTTACCACTTGGAGGAGATACTGTTTCTGTTCTTTATCATTTGTGATTAGTTTGTTGTATTCATCGACTAATCTAACTCCTCTTTCTGCATTGTCATTAACTTGAATTTTTCTTATGACTTGTTTTACGTTGTTGTAGCAGTCATCTTCATTCCACTCTTCAGAGTTCTTATTAAGAAACGTTGATGGTAAACCAAGTCTATTAAAAAATTATTTTGTATTTGCGCTAACAAAGTCTTCCAGTTCTCTGTTTTCAATAACTTCAGGGTCAATAACCGCTTTTTTCTCTGGATTTGGTTCGGCGCCGTTTTGCAATGCTTGCTTCATTCGGTTTTTAGTTTGGTGTAGCACGCCATCATCAAAGAAAGCAAATGCTATTAACTCCTCTGAAAGATACCATAAATGATTCATCATTTTCTTCAGGGCAACAGTTGCAATGCGTTCATCTTTTAGTTTGTACAGTTGCAGTTTCTTCAACATCTCTAAATCGAGACGAGGAGCGAGAACTGAAACTGACGCTGTCAACCAGGATTTAACATATATGTGTACAGCAAAGAGGCAGATATCTCTAAGGCACTTTTCTTCTCTGGGTGCTAATTTAAATTGTGTTTTAAAGAACCAAATTTTCATGGCATAAATGACTTTTGCCATCCATCTTGCTCGGTGAACGCCAGCTGGTCTTCTGAATGAAACTCCTCTCTTTGGTACTCCACCAAGAAAAATGATTGTCAGTTCCAGCAATTCTTTGTAATCGTCACGAGGTTGATGTTCTTCAAGTTGAGTGGTAGCAAACTCAATCACTTCTGCTTTTATATCAGTAAAACTGGGTATGGTATTTGGATCATCTAATGCTGTTCTGTAGTTTTTTGTGTCTAATTTTGACCATTTCATTCTAAATCGTTTGAAAATTGCAATATCAGGTCCTGATGATGCAGGCAATGAATGCGAAACAACAGCTTCTAACACTATTTCTAGTATGTGATGTCTGCAGGCCAGCCACAGCATACGTTTGTTCATTTTCTGTTCTAGAAGAACACAGGCACCATTTCTACGACCTGTATTCAATGCTGTGGTGTCAAAACACATGCATTTTATTTTGTCTGAGATATCACAATCCAAACAATCTTGGTGGACGGCATTTGCAGTTAATTCTCCTGTGCTTGCAGTGATTTTTGGAACACCAAGAATTGATCAATGCCATCTCCTGAAATCAGTATAGGGAGTCGTTCAACAACTTCTCGTCCTGTTATGTCTTCTATTAGTTTTCCGTCCCAATGAATGGTGAAAGGAACATCAGCTTTAAACTCTTTCTTTAAATTTTCTCCAAATTTTTTCCGAAATTTTTCTCTTGCTCTTCTTATAGATGAATAACTGACATTGAATTCTTCTGCATTTTTTCCAAGACCTTCAAAAGTTGGTATCATCACTAATGATACACTTCTATTGCTCATTTTTGTTACATCAAGGGCTGCAAGCAATGTATCATCAAGCAATTTTTGTTTCTTTCCTACAGTCTGTTTTGAGGTGGATGGTTCTCTAGGATCAACCGTAAACTCTTCATCAGATGTTGTAGTTTGTCTTTCAGCACCAGATCTGCTAGTTGAGTCACTGAGAACTACAGTTTCTTCAAATCTCGACATTTCTCTTGCTTCTTGTTTAATTGTTCTTCCTTTTCTTAGCATACTTTTCTTTCTTTGCAAACTCTTTATCAATCCCATTAATTTTTCCTTTTCGCCCCTGTTCTCGCTGGAGTTTTAGAAATAGCTTATCTTCTTCAATATTAATTAGCGTCAGAGCATCTGCATGTGCTATATCAAACAGGCTATCTAATTCTTGGTTCCATTTGGTTTGCTTATCTAATAGATTTTTTGATTGTTTCGCCTTATTCTCTTTATTTTTCTTTAATCCTTGCCATTCTTTGAACAGTTTCTCAATTTTGTCAACAACGTGCGACTTCTTTCTAGTTGGAATTCGTGCTCCTCCCCATACTGCCAACACATAATTTTCAGTAGACAAGCAGGCTTCTCGAATTGTTTGTTTTTTGTTTCTGTAAGCCATAAACAAAGCCATAGATTCTAGCTTTCATGGAAGAACTGTTGTTTTAAGTGTATCTGATGGTTGTCCAATAAGCCAACCATTAGTATCTTTTCTTGTGTGTATAGCAGTACCCTGCTAGAAGATGGCGGGGTTTCCATGACGAGAGTCGACAGCAGAACCTCTTACACTCACGACAGTCAGACGACTACTGAATTATAGCTGTACAGACAGTACAGTGTACAAGTGCCGGTTGCCCTCAATATTCGGTCACAACAGAGTGTAAATGGTTACAAGAGTGTTGTGTTTACTCAGCAATGTTAGCTCTATGTGCATTAACGCACTTATCGCACGGAACAGATATTATAAGAAAAGCGTCAAAGTTCAAAACTCAATTTCCTGAAAGTAAACAGAAAAGTAATAGTTTAGATTACGGTAGCGACCCCTAAAATACATTAGAATCACCTGAAATTTTGTATACATTACGTTTTTACCAGATTAAACATAATCAGAGGGTGGGCCGGAAAAATCTAACAATCGATATTTTTGAATCACCTTAATATATATATATGAAAATGAAAATGAAAATGAAAATGAGAAGGTTTATTGGCAGACTATAGTCCATATGACAAATATTATTAATACAATGACAGTTCATACACTAAGGATAAAAATATATACAATTGATTAGAAATAATACTGCACTGTCGAAGTTAAGTGGAGCTACAGAGAGACGTTTTCGTACCAAGAAGTCCATAGCTTGGAGGATAAATGGCAGGACTCATGGATAGCTTGGATGATCGGGTTGGTTGATTTTTTAATTCTTTGCATTAGACTGTGTTGAGCACGTCTTGTTACCTCCGGGAAGCTCGAAACATTGCGGGTAGCAAACATTTGCGAAGTTGAGCATCTCGGGGGTAATTTATGTAAGAGTCTAAAAGACCTGTTGTACAGCAAATTTAGGGTTCTGCCAGAACCTTTTTTATAATTCACCCAGAGTTGCTGACCGTATATATTACTGCAGAAAGTACGAAAGAGTGTGTCTTTAGCTTCACTTGTACAGAAACGAAAGTTCCTTATGGTCATATTCGCTTTAGCACACAGGCTTCGAGATTGTTTTCTTACATCCGAGTCATCACTCAAGGAGCTGGTAATAGTTTGACCCAAATACTTAAACTCTTGTACTTCCTCAATTACTTCACCATTCATTTTAAACCTTATATCAGCTGGCTGATTACAGCTTTTAGGATGAATTTGCATGACCTTAGTTTTTGTAACATTAAAAAGAATATCATGTTTCTGCGAATACACTTCGCAGACATTTAGTAGCCGATCCAGACCTTTAACAGAGGGACTTATTAACACCATATCATCGGCATAAACCAAGTTATTTATCCTTTTGTTATCTATACAACATCCTACTGTGGCCTCATTAAGTGAAGCAATTAATCCGTCAATATACACATTAAACAGCATAGGGGAGAGCAAGGAGCCTTGTCTCACCCCGCAAGAGTTGCCAAAACACTCGGATAGTACATTGCCCCACCTAACAGTGAAAGATTGGTGGGAATACCAAAATTTCAATAAATTTAATATGTACATGGGAACCTTCCTGTCTTCTAGTTTTGCAAATAAAATATTGTGGTTCACCCTATCATATGCCTTACTTATATCAAGGAAACAGCTATAAATGGTTGAATTACTGTCAATGTATTTAGATATTGTTTCTTTAAGTACATAGATACACAGGTCAGTTGAGTGGGACCTTTTAAAGCCAAACTGATTAGGAGATGTCCATAGGAAATCATTTAATCGGAGTAACAAGAGTTTTTCTAGTAGTTTCGAGAAGCAGGAAGCGACAGCAATAGGCCTGTAATTATTGCTGGACAGAATGTCTCCATACTTATTTTTCACCAGGGGCAAGATATATACCCTCATGAACTCTGCAGGTATATAGCTATGAGCAAGCATGGCTGATAGGAGCAATGATATATGCAGACATACTACGTCATTTGCATATTTTAAGTGCTCATTCGATAAGTCATCTACCCCTGACGCAGAACCAGTCTTTAACTCTTTAATTAACCCCTTTACTTCAGAAAATGATATCAAAATATTTTCTCTTGTCCCTCCCACAATCGTTTCGCTGCAATCTATCTTAAGATTATCCCTACTCAAACTATTAAGAATGTTAGAGTAGTGGTTTTTCCACAGCTTTGCAATTTCATCCTCCCCCGACACCCCATCGATTGTCGGAGGGAGGACATTCTTGACACCCGTTTGATTCTTAACAAATTTCCAAAATTTGTTATTATCGTTATTTATGCGAGCTTCACAGGCTTTTGATGCTCGAATAGACTCTTCTTTCTGTTTACATCGCCTTATGGCCGCCTTATACTGACCCCGACTTCTACACATATTTATGTATACTGGTCCTAATCTGGGTCTACCATGAAAGCACCACAAATCGTAGGCGTCTTTCGATTCCCTCTTCAGGGGGGCAATAAAATCATTCCATCCAGGAATAACCTTAGTATGATAGTTGTAAGATTTAATCAAGGGGCTTCCTGCTTCTCTTAACAGGGATATTATCTTACTATAATACCTATCTATGAGTTTACAGTGAGAATCGTTTGAGCAAGGATTATTACAGCCAAGGTGCAAAATTTCTAAATTATTAAAGAGGTGACATGTTCTGTCTTTGTATTCTATTCTCTGTTGCATATTAACATATATATATATATATATATATATATATATATATATATATATATATATATATATATATATATAAATGATAATGATGTTAATAACATTAATAATGATAAACTACATAAGAACTGCTACAAAAGGAGAGAGAGAGAGAGAGAGAGAGAAAGAGAAAGAGATAAATCATGAAGAATGCTTTTAGTAGCTGGAAAAGAGCGATTTGCCACTGAAATAATGGATTATCACGGACAATGCATCATCGGATATTCACAGCTAGATTTGAGGTGTTGAGCAGCGTCTGGTCTGTTAAATTCCTTGATGAGATACCCCCATCTTCCGTGTTTAGATGTGTTTGTGGTAAAACGCTGGATTACGATTCAACTCCTCAAAGCAGTGTTTTGTTTAAATCAAGGCTGGTCCTAAAGAAATTTTACTTTATCCGAAAATAGTGTTTCTCGTACTTTAGAGAATTAGATGATGTAGCGAATACGTGACAGAAAAGGGGATAATAATAATAATGAAAAATAATAATGATAATAGAGAGAGAGAGTTACAAGGAGTTACAAGGAAAAGAAGTACCTCAAAAGGCCTTGCGGCCCATACTGAGGAGATACCAATGGCAACTGGTGCCAGGGGAAATTCCTACACCCTCAAATAGTGTGCAAGATTTGGTCTAACATTCTCTTGAACTGATCCACAAAAGAACTGTTCACAACTTCTGAAGGTAGCCTGTTCCACGTGTCACAGATCTTATAGGTAAAGTAATTCCCACATACACTAGTGCTAAACCGTTTCAAATCCAACTTCCAACCATTGTTGCGAGTTAGGTTATTATTTAAAATAAACATGCTTCTAAAATCGACATCGTTGAACCCGCGTAAGAGCTTGAAAACCTCGATGAGTTGACCTGAAACAAATTCAGTGCGCGAAAGCGTCGATTTTGGCCGATATGCCTAACGGAAGGGATTAACTTTGTGGCCCTCGCCTGGTCTCGCTCCAGCCTCTCAATATCTTTCCTGAGGGGGGGCGACCAGAATTGCACAGCATACTCCAGGTGCGGCCGAACCATGGAATTGTACAGAGAGAGCACAATCTCCTTGTTCCGAAATCGAAATTGCCTCCTGATATAACCCAACAGCTTCTGGGCTTTCTTTTCCATCTCTACGCACAGTTTGGTAAACTTAAAGTCGCTGCTAATTAGCACACCCAAGTCCTTTTCCAAATCAATGGCGCCTCGATATTACTAGCAAACATGGAGTAGTCCGACTTGGGATTGGCGTAGCCAATGTGCATGACCTTGCATTTACCCAAGTTAAACGGATAAACGGCATTTGCAATTTTTCGGACCATTCTCCTATCCTACGTAGGTCTGCACGCAGTTGGTCGATCGCTTCGGGCGTCCCAACATTGGCCTCAAGCTTGGTGTCATCAGCGAATTTGGTGATCCTACTGACGATGCCACCGTCGATATCATTTATGTAAATGATAAACAACAGTGGCCCCAAAACGGAACAATGAGGAACCCCGCTTGTGACTGAGGCCCAACCCGAACTAGCCCCTTTAATTATAACCCTCTGCCGCCTATTCTTCAGCCAGTTCAAATGCAGCTACCTAGTTCCCCACCGATATCCAGCGCGCGGACTTTGGCCATTAGCCGGCGGTGAGGTACCTTATCAATGGCTTTCTCAAAGTCGAGATAACGTATATCAATCGCCCTACTATTATCGTACTCACTCCACATGACATGGAAAAACTCGAGCAAGTTGGTGAGACACGACCTATGCTGCCTAAACCCATGTTGGGAGTCCCTAAATAGCTTGTAGGAATCCAAATAGTCAACGATTCTATCCGCTATTATCCCTCTCTAATAATTTACCTACAACCGAAGTGAGACTAATGAGACGATAGTTCCCTGGACTTCCAAGATCCCCTTTCTTAAAGATAGGGGTAACGTTGGCTTCCCTCCAGTCACCAGGCACCTGGCTCGTCTCCAACGATTTGTTGAAGACTGTAGCCAGGTGAGGAGTCACCTGGTCGCGTACTTCCCGTAACACTCTGGGGAGGAACTGGTCTGGCCCAGGACCCTTAAACGCGCTCAGTTTGTCTGTTCTATCGGCAACGACTGTCGCGGTACACCGAACACTATCCAGGCCAGCACCTTCGTGCCTGACCCCTGGCTCGGGGATGACGCAGATGTCCTCCCTGGAGGAGAGAGAGAATGAGTGAGAGAGAGAGAGAGAGAGAGAGAGAGAGAGAGAGAGAGAGAGAGAGAGAGAGAGCGTGCTACTTAAGAAGTAAATTTATTTGAAATTATATTTTGAGGTTTGTATTTAGATAAATCATGAAGAATACTTTTAGTAGACGGATAAGAGCGATTTTGCCTTTCATGATGGAGAAGTTAGCTTGAGAAATTGTTGACTCCAAAAAGTCGCAGTGATCCACAATGATATTTATCTAAGGGCTGTGAATTTACTTTCAAGCAACAGTTGTCTGAAATTTGGGTTAACCTGAAGACTTCAAAATGCACGAATCATGTTTAAACGAATAAACTGAAGTAGTGGTTTATTATCTTACCCATGATAATATGTATATATATATATATATATATATATATATATATATATATATATATATATATATATATATATATATATATATATATATTAGAAATTGTACAGTGTGTGTGTGTGTGTGTGCTTGAGGCATAGCGATGCTAGTTAATATGTGCGTAAATAACTGTGTACGGCTACACGGCTGGCTGTGAGGTGAATGGCTGCCTTCTAAGCCTGTTGGCTGCGATGCTGAAGACGCCATTATGCAATGCTCCATGGCTACGAACGGATGGATCTTCTCTCTCTCCTTGTGTTTAGGCTACCCACATACCCACATGCATATATATATATATATTTGTGGGCCTGAACATCCAGGTTAGGTTACCCTTTGGAGTTCACATATATATATATATATATAATATATATATATATATATATATATATTATTTTATGGGGGAAAGGGGGCCTGAAGAGGGTGAAATGGGGTTGAAAAACACTCGTATAATGTTGCATGCAATGTTGCAAGATGCAATGTTGCATTACAATTGCACTTTCCCATTTTGAGGCAAAACTACTGGCATCTGCCACGTAGCAGCCCATTGCCAAATCACTTTGAAGCGTTCTTGCCCCATCATTACCTACACTATTTCTTAATTTGGGATTGTAAATTTGGAAATTGTACTTAGGAGCCCAACGTCTATATCGTTAATATACTAGAAGCACTCAATATATTTTGCCCCACCCTGTTTTCTTAGCTAAATAATAGGCAATGTGGCTGAAATGTCTTTTGGGCCGTAAGTTTGAATTTTCTGCGCTTCACATAACCGGATTTTTCCAGTTTGAACCACCCTCCTTGTATAAAACCTCTTTTAAACGCCTTTGTGTAAAACCGATGGTTAACGCAGTTTCGAAAATGGCGTCTGACAGTGATGTGCGTCGTAAACGGAGAGCTGTTATCGAGTTCTTAACCGCAGAGAAGAAAACAGTTGGAAATATTCACAAACGTCTATAAAACGTTTACGGAGATGCTGTTGTTGATCGAAGCACAGTTGGACGCTGGTCTAAACGTGTGAGATCATCAGAGAGAGGGAGAGCCAACCTCGATGATGAGCGAGCCACGCAACAGTCGCCTGGCATCGGCTGTGACATCTCACACTGTGCAACGTGCTAACAGCATCTTTCGGTCAAATCGGCGCCTCACATGCAAGGAGCTATCACCGGAGCTAGGAATTAGTGAAGAAAGTGTGAATACGAGAAAAGAAATTGCTTCTGAGTCGTTGGTTCGATACGAGACAGAAGGGGATGACTTCCTTTCACGAACTGTGACTAGAGATGAGACTTGGGTACACCACTTTGAACCTGAAACAAAACACCAATCTATGGAGTGGCATCACGCAGACTCCCCACGCAAGAAAAAGTTCAATATGGCTCCCTCTGCAGGGTTTGGGACAGGAAAGGGGTGATTCTGGTGGACATTATGAAGAAAGGACAAACAATCAACTTAGAGGCATATAAAGCGAGTTCGAACGGAGAGAAAACTGGAAAACTGGAAGACGTTCTTCTTTTGCAAGGTAACGCAAGACCACACAACAGTTTGCAAACAAGAAAGGGCATCACAAAAATGCGCTTAACTGTGTTACCCCACCCTCCATACAGCCCGGATCTGGCACCTTCAGACTTCCATTTGTTTGGGCCAATGAAGGATGCTATTCGTGGAAGAAAGTTTCAGAGTGACGATGAGGTTGTTGAGGAGGTTAAGAGATACCTCCAGCGGAACCCAGTGGACTTTTACCACCAAGGAATAAAGGCCCTTGTTTCGAGGTGGAGGAAAGCCGTAGGAAAGGATGGAGACTATGTGGAAAAATAAAAACTTGTAAAAAAGGTATGTACTGTAACTACTTGTGTACAAAATTCTGGAACTTACAAGGAAACTTGGAAAGAAAAAAAAGTGGGGCAAAATATATTGAGTGGCCTTCTAGATGATAAAAAGTAAAGGACGCAGAATGGAAGCCTGTGGGCCCACTCCGAAGCCATTCTATTTATTACCACTCTCTGCTTTCTCTCTCTTAACCATTTTTCGAACCAGTTGGAAACGAGCCCGGTAATTCGAAGTCCTCAAACTTTAGTCATCAATCTTGTGTGAGGGACTTTGTCAAAGGCTTTTTGAAAGTCGAGATACACTATATCTATTGCCCTAGTTGCATCGTATAAAGTATATTATGGAAAAATTCTAACATGTTGTTAAACAAGATCTATATCGCCTGAATCCATGTTGAAAATAAAAAATTAAATTGTTTTATTCAAGGTGATACACAATACGTTCTGTAATAATGGATTCCAACAGCTTGCCAACAATTGACGTTTAAGTTATCGGGCAGTAATTACAAGGATTGTTCCTATCCCCCTTTTTAAAGACTGGTCTTACATTTGCTAATTTTCAGCCGGTTGGAATTTTCCCTAATTCGATCGATTGTTTGAATATGGTTACTAAATCATGAACAATATTGTAGCTAACCTATTTTAATACCCTTGGGAAAAATAAGTTGAGACCAGGTGATTTTTACTTATTCATCTTGTCAATTAGCTGCTGTAACTCATTTCTCGTAAAATCTCTATGGGATGGTCACCGTCATATGTAATCTGAGGATTTGGTACTTCAGTTGAAGCTTCTTCCGTGAAGACTGTAACGAAGAACTCGTTCAACGTATTAGCTATGTCTTTATCACTGAATTTCATTATGCCATTTTTATCTTTTAGGGGACCTACAGAATTTTTAATTGGCTTCTACTATTAATATGGGTAAAAAACTCTTTAAGGCTAACTTTACAGAGTGAGGCAGTTACAGCTTATTTATCACGTTCTTCGACGTAGATTTATATAATTTTTTTTAATTAGTCTGGTTGAAGTGTGAGTTAAGTATTTTGTAAGCTCTATTTCTCTCCGTAATAACATTGCTAATTTCCTTGTTAAACCATTTCGGCGTCTTGGTTGACAAAGCGAAAACTATTGTAGTGGGTATGAAACTGATCCCTATATGAGCTCCAGGTGACATGACATCCTTTCTTATTAGATCTTCAAGAGTGTCTAAACTACTTTGGAAGCTTCCAAAATTTGCTCTGGAGAAATCCAACCTTTTGTATGTCTTTTCTCGAGTACTAATTGCAACCCAGAGGTCAAACCTAATCAAACTGTGGTTGGTGTTACTCAAAGTTTCGCCAATAGTCAGGTGGGTGAGAAACAAAGAGAAACGTTCCACCAGGATATCAAGACTATGAAAAAAAGATACCATGGAAAGTGGGATGTCAACATGATGGCAGACTGGTCTCTGAAACGGGAAAGCTCGGAAGAAGTGCAGCACAAGGAGCGAGCAAAAAACGACGATTTTCTCCGACTGATCAATCATGATTCATCTATTACACTGGTCAACACTCATTTTATTGCCAATCATATTAGAGTGATTTTTGGGGTAACTTTGTGGTGCTGATTCCGAATATGACATCGGTTTTGCTAGATTGGCTCTAATTTATGAGATAATTGGTACCCCATTGAAACACGTAAAAATGCAAAAAATTTAATGTTCAGGCGGAGCCTACTTACAAATCGCATTGAAATTGTCTCAAATCATACAAAAGTAAACACATGAAATACATAATGGCATTTTATTCGGTCTCACCATCTAGAATGTTCCGGTAGTTTCCCATATGCACGCGTTATGGTTACGTTTCCTATTAATTGAGGGTATTCATTATCTCAAGAACTAGAGCCAAATCGGAAAAACTACTTTCATTTTGGAATTCAGCAACCCCAAAATACCCTAAATTCGTACGAATTTCCTTGGCAACGAAAAAAAAAATGTTTTTTTGTTGACTTGTGTTATGTATCAATTTAGTATCAAAGACGAATTTACTTTGAAATGTATTGTCTTTGTATTTCTTATAATTTTGTACTCTTGTTTGGAAATTTAGTTGTTTAGTACACACTGTGAATATATCTGACTTATATTTTGTGAAAAACCCTGACGTGATACATAAAAATGGTTGTGAAATTTGAAATCAGCATGGCAAAATTGTATAAGATCATGTAATAGGAATAAAACACCTCGCACTTTTGTTTGAAACGCAGACTTGTGTTATCTGCAAATTCCAACAGTCTTGACCCCTCAGCATCAGCTGTTTTGTTTGCAGGATGTCAGGTACTCCGCCTCCTTCCCTTCCGTTCCAATCTTTGTGAAACATTTTGTAACCTACCATTTCAAATTTGAAGTTGGTTTAAGATACAAAAATGGAAATCATAATACTGTGGCCAAAAAAGAGTAAAATATACAGAATATCAACTTCAAAAAAATTTGCCGAATTTTTTTTGTGTATATATATATATATATATATATATATATATATATATATATATATATATATATATATATATATATATATATATATATATATATATATATATTAGGGTGGCCCTTATATAGGGCCAAAAAAAAAATTTTTAAATTTTTATGATCGCAACTTTCAAAGTAGTTCGAATTTGTGTAAATACACTGCATATAAATTTTGAAACATTTATTTCAACATTTTGGGGTAGCTCAAGCAACATGAAGTTTTAACATATTGAATAATATATAACTATAATGAATACACATGAAAAACGAAACTTATACAGCCATAGAAAGAAACTGTAACTGTTCTTCATCCTTCGTAAGATGACGACTGTATTCTTGAATGAGAGCAACCGCTCTCTCTGCATAGTCATTCACAACGTTGATGGCTCTCACCTTCTCTTTCGCTCGTTTGTACTCCTCCAGTTCGCTCCAGGTTGTTGGATCTTCCTTGAGAAAGTGTTCCAATAGATTAACTTTGTGAATAGAGTGCGGGATCTGTTTGTGACGAAATCCTGTAGTGGCTTATCTCCGAAAGTTTACAGATCAACTTGAACTTTTTTGAGGGGTGCTTCATCGTCCTCCGCACTACTGTTAGCATTCAGCGCGTGAATCATCTGAATCTTTGTCGAAGCCGAGGTCTTGTCATCAAAAAAGGCCAGAGCAACCAGTTCTCCCGAAAGGTACCAGAGATGGTTGGACATTTTGGCCGAGGCGACTTGTGAAATGCCTGGATATATTGATGAGTAACCCAGCAAATCTTTGAGGAACTGAAAATCATTTGATGGAGCACAGGGTGCGCTGGGACAAGTGATCCAGGCTTTAATGTAGAGACGTACTGCAAAAATGAAGATATCTCGTAGACCCTTCTTCTCGCGAGAAGAGAGATGGAACTGGCCAAGAAACATCCATACTTTCACACTGTAGATGACTTTTGACATCCAACTGGCATGGTGCATGGACTCTGGAGTCATAAAACGGGTGCCGTTTGCTGGCACTCTCCGAGGAAGATGCTTGCCAGCTCCAGCAGCTCTCTATAATCGTCTCTCGGTTGAGCTTCAGAAAGGTGTGAATTGATAAATATCAAAAGCTCCTCTTTCTCTCTGAGAGAGATTGGCATATGAAGGGATTGGTGAAACCGTTCTGGAAATTTTGTTTGTCAAGACTGCCACTTAGCTGCAAATCGTTTGAAGAGGGGTACTTTGGGCGCACTCAATTCTCCCATACAATGTTTGAAAACCGCTGTTATTACAAGCTCGTAAATATGGTGACGGCAGGCGAAGAAAAGAAGGTTGCGTCCGAGATTCTGCTCAATCAAGATACAAGCGCCATTTATTCTTCCTGTGACCGAGCTAGTTGTGTCGAAACTCATACCTTGAACCTTTTCTTCTATTCCCCACTCTCGGAGTGTATTACAGACTGCAGTAGATTGAGCTTGTCCAGTTGCAGAAGGTAGTTTCGCCACTGTTAGTAATTGAGAACTACCGCTTCCTGAGACGAGAACTGGCAGACGATGAGAATATTCTTTTCCAGTAATATTGGGCAGTATTTTTCCGTCCCAGTGCACTACGAGAGGACCTTCCGCCTGAAAAGATTCTTTGAGTAGATGAAACATTGTCTCTCGATGTTGTTGACGAGAACGCTGAATTGTCTGCCGGTTGAGTGCCAAATCTGTGACATAATGGCCCAGGCTCTTAGCTGTTTCAATCAATACCATTGTTGCCTTTCTGTTAGAGAGTTTGGTACGGTCGAGAACAGCAGATAAGGTTCAGGTAATGACCATCTTTCGACCACGCTGATGAGGCTAATCCCTTGTGCTAGGTCCTGGCTCAGCAGTCCACTCAGGCTCTTCGGGTTTGACTTCAGGATCTAATTCACTGCTTGATGACGCCTTCATTACTTTAGTAGCCGCCTTCTTCTGTGAAAGGAAAAGAAGAACCAGATTAGTTTTGTGCTTTTATGAAGTAAAATCAGCAGTAAATAAGTGTATAGAACCATGAAAATAATGTATATAAAGAACAGAATAATATGGAACAGAACAGTAAAGAATAGAATAATGTATATATAGTAAAATATATAGAACCATGTAAATAATAAATGACAGCATTAGATTTTATATAAAGCTAAGCACTAACCCTTGAAGTTTCACGTGTGCGTCTTTGATCCTCTTCCATTATTCTCTTAGCAGCTCTCTGTTCTTTCTTGTGCAGGCTGACATCAAACCCAGTCATGCAGCCGTGTCGCCCCTTTTCTCGTTGAGCTACCAAAAATTCACGATCCTTGGGGATAGTAATCTCTTTAAGGCGTCCGCATGTGCACTGTCGAAGAGATCATCGAGCGCACTAATAAACTTCTCTTCATTAGACTTCTGAGTAGCTGATGTTCGTCCCTTGTTCTTTTTCAGCAGCCTCCAATTTTCGAACACTTCCTCAAGCTTTTCCTTGCAATGATGTACTTGTTTGGTCGGTATTCTAGCTTTCTCCCAGAATGGCAGAATTTTCTGAATTACATATGTTGACGCATCTCCTTTAGTTTCTTTTTTATGAGTGTGGCGATAGAGAAAAACAACAAGAGCTTGTCTGATTGATGGCAGCTTGGATCCAATAATTTCAGTAATTTCACTTCCAAGTAGATAAACATCAGTTTTAGAGTGCGTATTTGGTACTATACTAGAAGCCATACTTTTTCTGAAATGAAACAAATAGGATTAAATATAATAATAAAATTTAAATTAATTAAATAGAATTAACTAGCGGAGCGACCCGGCGTTGCCGGGGTGGATGTTGAACGTATATATATATATATATATATATATATATATATATATATATGCCCAGTTAGGTCAACTGAATGCCCGATTAGGTTAATTAAATGGCCGGTTAGGTCAACTGAATGCCCGATTAGATTAATTGAATGCCCGGTTTGGTTAATTGCACACCCTTGACGATTGGTTAGGTTAAGTCATGCTATTTTCCTTAAAGCCAACGAAAATATCACGACTTAACCTAACCAATCGTCAAGGGCGCACAGATGACCTAACCTGGCATTCAATGAACCTAACCGGGTATTCAATAATTTTACCATAGGTTTCGTAATGATCTTGATGACGTCTTTAATGTTTTAAAATTAATTATTTAATTTATTAACACCCACGTGCACAACCTCGGGACCTAATCAATATGTGTGTGAAGTTTCATGTTTGTAAATGCTTCCATTTTGGAGCTATGGCTGATGGCTGGAACACACACACACACACACACACACACACACACATACACACACACACACACACGTCTTTTTATTATTATTATTATTATTATTATTATAGATAAACAATAGACTGGTACAAATTTATAACCGAAAGACTTCCGAAAATCAACAATTTTTGATAAAGAAAAGGGGAAAATTGGTTTTGTAGGCCTAGGGGGTCCGAAATTTTCATAAAATGGAAAATAATTGCTATTTTCTTACTTACAGCGACAGGCATAATGATATTAGGATACTTAATAGAAATTTTGTAATATTTTAAAGTGGGGAAAATAAATAATTTTCTAAAAATGATCTTCAACTATAAAAGCGCATCTAATCAGATAACTTAATTAACGTATTTCTATGACAACTAAAAAATAGAATGATAAATCAATATCCTATCAAATTGTTTGTGTATACATAAAATTATTTGTACAAAAGCCACAGTACTAAAACGCACAGAAGTCACGGTAAATAATTTCGAGTGTGGCTTCTTTAACTTTAAACTCGTGTTATTTAAATTGCCCGTTTTAATTATGTAATTTTTTGTATTGAATCGATAAAGAAATCTTTTGTGAATCGAAAAATCTTTTGTGAATCGAATGATATTAAATGTTTAGTAAATATTGACTTATTTTGTGCCAAAATTATGATTAAAAATGAAAAATTAAAAAAATGCGTGTACAGGCATGGGAAGAACTGTACCCCTAAAAGGGGGGAGGGAATTATGTTAGGGAATTTTTTTTTAGCATGGGCACTGCACAATAAAAAGACGCATCGAATGGTGAAAACCGCATTGTCCTACACCAATTGTAGCGACCTGTAGGTGTGCGCAAAAAACTGTTACATATATATATATATATATATACAGGGCGTCCCAAAAAAATGTATACACACTTTAACAGCTGATAGCTCAATTGATGTTTCTTTCTTTCCAAGTTAAACTCATTAGAATTAATAATGGCAGTCAGACTAAGCTTTGAACAAAGGAAATTCATTCTAAAATGCTACTGGAAGTGTGAAAACGCAGTTGAAGTGCAAAGACAGTTTAGGAGGGAGTTTCAAACAGATCCACCAACGCGACTTACCATCACTTGAATTAGAGATAAGTTTGAAGCCGATGGAACTGTTCAGAATGTCCACAAGAAGCGTTCCGGAAGACCACGGACATCGACAAGCCCCACAAAGTAAGAAAGACTACTGGAAACGTATCACCAAAGTCCAAGAAAATCTGTGCGGCAAGCGAGTCGTGAGGTAGGAATTTCAGAATCGTCTGTCCAACGCATTTTGAAGCGCTGTCAATGGAAAAGTTACATTCCAAGATTAGTCCATGCTATTAATGAAGATGATCCGGACCGAAGAGTGGAGTATTGCGAGTGGTACTTGGCACGATGTGGATGTGGATTGGACGAAGGGGTTTCGTAGAATACCCTCCGCGTTCACCAGACCTCACACCACTAGACTTTTTTTATGGGGATACTTAAAAGACAAAGTCTACGCTATAAAACCTGCAACAGTCGCTGAATTGAGAGCAGCCATTGAACGAGAATGCACACAAATACCAAACGAAATGTTTCGTGATGTTTGCGATTCCATTGCTTCGCGTTATCAGCAGTGCCTGGACCAGAACGGACGTCAGTTTGAAAACAGGCGTTGACAAAACAATTAAATAATGTCTGTAGATTCTATTACATTTTGAAAATTGAAATGTATTTTAATAAACACTGCCTTTATAAGTATTTAAAGTGTGTATACATTTTTTTGGGACGCCCTGTGTATATATATATATATATATATATATATATATATATATATATATATATATAAGGCTTCATTTCTGAAATAGTATATTAGATTAAATAGAATTATTAAATATAAAATTAAAATTAATTAAATATAATAAAAAAATAAATAGGATTTGAGCACACTGAGCTACCTCTAAAAATTCTTCATATTCTTTCCTATTACATGTGTCGCAGCTTTACATGGAATCAAACCAATTCAGGGGGTGCAACACAGAAAATTCAAAAATTCAAAAATAAGGGCTACCCTAATATATATATATACACAGTATAATGTCTCACTATGTTTAAAATAATGAAAGTAGCTATAATTTGAGTTATATTGAGTGTTTTAAGGTGTGAATGTAGTAAATAGTTAGTTAATTATCTGTTTAATCTTTTCCTGAAGAATCATACACATCGCCTGAAAAACAACGACTGTAAATGTGTCACATGGTTACTTTTAATACCGATGAATTACGTACGGAGGATTCGTTAGTACAGTGTTCCCTGTTTACACTTGTCAGTAATAAATTATATTAGAAATCTTGCTTAATTACATGTACTGTAAACTGTCTTTAACTTGTATAGACGGTATTTTGCATTCTTTCAGAGCAGCGGTGTCCAATACGTTCACCATTCGCCACATGTGGTGAATAGGCTATTGCGTTGTGGCGATATTATTAATATTTTTGTGTAATATTTATCTTTAATATTAACAATAAATAATTTGAAATGTCGTTTGCAATATGTTTTTTAATCCTTTTTTATGATGTGGCGAACACGAAAAATAGAAAACCATAAGTGTGGTTAACATGGAATTTCTATTGGACACCGCTGTTTTAGAGGATGAGAGTAAAATATGGGACCTTCTGAAAGAAATATTTTATACACACACATACACACTCGATGGTGTAGTGGTTAGCGTCGTTGACTATGAATCCATCGGCCCCGGGTTCGAAACCCGGTGACGGCAGCCAGCGCGCAGCAAAATCCAGCTGGTCATCCTTCCACACAATAAAGAAAGTGGTTGGTAGATAAATGGGTACCCTAGGTGGCCTAGTGGTTAAGACGCTCAGCTGCTTGTGTGGCGTGGTTCGGATTCCACGTTAAACTGTAGGTCTAAGGTGGAGTGAAAAGCTTGACCTTCGTCAGAATGAACAATTCGGGCGGAAGCTAACCAAAGGTGTGTATATATATATATTGTATATAAAGATGATTAAAACTACTTTTGGGAAAAAAGGCTAGCAAATATAAACATAATCTTTTTTATGATAAGTTTTCAGTTTTAATTAAAGATGATGACTTGTAAAGATTTAATGGGTCTACATATATATATATATATACAGGGTGGGTATAAAAACATAACCCCTTAAGGGTAAACTGTCATATTAAAAAAAGTAAGGAGACTAGAGCTCCCAAACTTCATAAATGCTTACCTTAGCATGTTGTTCGTCTTAATTGAGAAGTTGTTCGATGTGTCCCCCTTCCTGCTCAACGCAGGCCTCCAAACGTGGACGCCACTGATCAATACACCTGTTTAAATATCGTTGAGACACCTTTCCCCAGCCTAGCAGATTATTTCGCGTAGTTCATCTATGTCTCTTATATTGGTACCAGGGATGTAAACTTTGGACTTCAGGGCTTCCCAAATACCATAATTTAGTAGCGAAAGATGGGGACTATTAGCCGGCCACATATTGGGTTCGATAAAATCCGGTGTTTCGTTCTAAAGGAATGTGACAGATTGGCGTGCTCTGTGAGCAGGGGCTCCATCTTCTTGGAAAGTATCTCTTTCACCACTAATTCGTCGAATATCAGTAGATAGAGTGAAACTACTTTTTGGACCAAAGATTTTATATATATATATATATATATATATATATATATATATATATAAAATCTTTGGTTAGCTTCCGCCCGAATTGTTCATTCTGACGAAGGTCAAGCTTTTCACTCCACCTTAGACCTACAGTTTAACGTGGAATCTGAACCACGCCCCACCAGCAGCTTAGCGTCTTAACCACTAGGCCACCCAGGGTACCCATTTATCTACCAACCATTTTCTTTATTGTGTGGAAGGATGAACAGCTGAGTTTTGCTGCGCGCATGCTGCCGTCACCGGGTCTCGAACCCAGGGCTGATGGATTCGTAGTCACCGACGCTAACCACTATGCATGTAACCACTATGCATGCACATAAACAATATATATATTTTTATTATTATTATTATATATATGCAGTTGTGATATTTTAGATTTAAAATACAGAGTGCTTCAATAAATGTTACCACTTATATAGCGCTAATATTTCACTGCTTACCGGGTTTTTTTTTGTTTATGTATTTGTGTTTATTTGCAGAAATCTCTCACACAATGCCTGAAAAAACGACATTATTATTAAAGAGGGTTAAAAAAAAACCAAATAAACACAAATACTTAACTAAGCAAAAAAAAACACCAACTATAAGTTGTAAACAATGACATATTAACGCCATATAAGTGGTAACATTTTTTGAAGCACCTTGTATAATAACAAAATGAAAATATTTAAAGTTTTCTTTGATACATACCATAAAACCATCAAACGAAGAATTTCGGTAAGTCCTTGTCAGGCCTTCGCTTTCCTATGGTAATTGTTAATTTATATGTGTAAGGTAAAATGTATGGGTTATTCTCAGTTTAATTTGCGAGATTGATGAGAACCAGAAAAGTATTTACAATGCACAGAAGCAAACTTCCCTTTGGAATAATAATTATAGTTAAACGGTTGAGAAAAACATTTCAGATAATGCGCAGAAGTGAATATATTACAGAAATTTTCAAAGACAGACAAATACAGTTAAACGACACTGTGTCTGTTTAGTAGCAGCTGTATTGGAGACCGTCCTCTGTTTCCAGATGCTGTAGCAATTCGTCGTTCGAATCCCACATAAAGCTGCAGATCCTCTCCGTCATATAACTTCAGGTGTTTGCGAAGGTTAAACGACCTATCTTTGCATATATATATATATATATATATATATATATATATGTGTGTGTGTGTGTGTGTGTGTGTGTGTGTTCCCTACCCTTTCCAGGGAACTTTAAAATGGTTTTCTTCACTGTGGACTGACTTTTTTTAGTCCCAGTCGAGATTAAAAGGCTTCTTTGGAAGTGAAATTGTTCCAGAAGGGATTTATTCTTCGTTGCCGATGCTTCTCGTCACTGATCGTGTTCACTTCACAACTTTACAATCAATTGTTTGCCTGTGTTTACAGTGTTTGCAATATGAAACACTCGGTTGTATATTAGGGCGGAGCGAAAATGATAATTTACAATGGCACACTGATATTTTATTGTAGAGTTCGCTGAGAAAAACGAATATGATGATACAAATTGTGCCAGGTTTCTCTAACCGCCCCATTTATGCATGAATACAATTTAACAAACACAGAAAATAGCGTTCTCCTCTAGCATACATCCGTCAACATTACATCATATGAATAACCCCCACTAATGTAATTACAAAACCGCAATTATAAATTTTTATAACTTTAATATATTATTTTGTGTCATTCGCAGATTTTAGTATTCCTGCCCACAGTTCGCCCGACACCCAGCTGCAGTAGTTGTACCCCAGCTACAGAATCCAGAGGTAAGAAGCTAGTGAGTATGCTATGAGAAAGGAGATAAAAAATATTCTGTTACACTTGTTACAATGTACATTTGATTGACGTGAGTAAACTCAGTAAATTTTTGTTGTTTTTCCTTAAGCATTTGAAATTCACTGAAATTTAGTTGTTTTTGTTCTTATTTTTCAGTTAATAATTCACCTATAAAAGAGCAGAGATGGAATCAGCCTCCTACACACCAGTGTCTCCACAACTAAAACATCCTTCTTCACATCAAGCTAGCAACATCCCCTCTTGCAGTAACTTTACACCAACAGCTTTCCATGCAGCAGCATCTACGCTTTCAAGTTCCCCATGCTATTCAGCAAGGAAAAAATTTGTGAGCACAAGGCATTCTAATCAACATTGTATGTTTGGAACTCTTGAGAAGTTGCCTCATAATTTTTTTTTCAACTAATTTACAAGTGGCTTGGTACTTTCTCTTTCTCAAAGAAGGGAAAAACGCAGCTAACAAGCCAATTATCAAACAAATAACTTAGGAGCTACTAAAACTTTGGTAGCAAGCCTCAATCCCCACAGTTCAGGAAAAAGCTGTTTCAAAAGGAAGCAAGATTCATAGAAAGAGGAGCAACGATGAGTAGATCAAAAACGTCAGTGAAACTAAAAAATGAATATATGAATAGTCTCAGTAATTTGTTTGATCTATGTGCCTGGAAATGTAATTTAAAATCTCATACAAAAATTGGGTGTAGTGATGATTGTGAAGAAATTCACATCGACTGCATGTGTCGGAAAGATAAAAAAGCACCAAAAGAGGAATTACAGTTTCTACTTGATCAGAGGAGTGATCGTAAAATGTACATATGTAGTGTACTGAAGATGTGCATGCCACACAAATTTTACAAGAGAGATAGAAGAGGAAGCTCTCAGAACAAGTAAGTAAAGAAAAGAAAACCATCAATCGTTCTACTGAAGTTCAACCTTTGAGCTTTGGAGAAAATTCTTCAGATGAAGAACAGTGACAATGGGATAATGGAAACTGAAGACTATGGTTTTGAAAATACTGGGAGCCAAATGAGAATGTCTTTGCGGCATGTTGCAATGCAGACAGATAGATTTGGTGTATCAGATCGTGCTACTGCTGCTATTGCAACTGCAACTTTCATAGACGTTGGTATGATCACCAAAGAAGATGACCATCTCGTAATAGACAGCAGTAAATTGCGGAGAGAAAGAGAGAGCATTCGAAAACATTGAAAAGTGATAAAGTAAATCCCATTACTTCCAGATACTTCGATAGATGAAAGCAGTGGCGTAACTATGGCGACGCAGCCGATGCAGTGGCATCGGGGCCCGTACCTGAAAGGGGCCTGATTCGATTAAATCAACTCAATGTTTCTTTGCAGGTGGCGAACAAAATATTTGAACAAAAAAGGCGAACAAGAAAATTTGAAATTGGGCGACTGTTATTAACGTAAAGATAGTCACTTTTTAACAGGTCAATCATATCACATCATTAGAAAAAATGGGGTCATAACTAAAAAATATGCATTTTGAGATGTTTGTGATAATTTAAATTATAAAACTTTTATGAGTTTATATTATTAATTTGACAATTTAGTTTACGCCTATATTATATTGGATTTCGCAGAATTCAAACAAATAAATTTTTAAAAAGAGTAATATTTTCATTTAGGATTTCTACAAGTATATAACTTTTTTTTAAACTAAAAATAGGGAGTTAAATGCCATAATTTTGTTAATATCATGTTCATATTTAATATGTTAATATTTCTGTGATGGTACGATATAAGGAATTTTTTTTTTAAGACATACTATTTATATAATTGTATTTCTTAATAAAATAACTCACTCACCTATCGCCTTGTAATCCTTTCTAGAATGGAGAAAAAGAATATCAGTAGCGCGGCTGAAAGGAAAAAGAAAAGAGAATCAGTAGAGGCTCTGGAAAAGGAACTAAACAAAATTCCGAAACTGTCTTTTTCTTCCATTACCAGCGTGAGCTCTAATACTACACAAGTATCAACAGTAACATCGGCGGAATCCACAACCACAGACACAACATCCTTATCTTTTCCAACACATCATACAGAAACAGATAACATAGGCATACAAGATCAAGAAGACAGCTTAGGCAAATCCCATCCATCTCCGTGTATTAGCAATATCGAAAACCAGAGCAACAAATTCAGTGTAGAACAAGAAAATTTAATTAATGAAGAAAAGCCAAGTGAAATGGCTAATTATCCGGAAATCCTAAAAACGGATATGAAGAGATTCATGCTGGATCATGGATCTTGCAGACCAAACGGTCCGTTTCCAAAAAATAATAGAAATAGGTCGTTTTCAGAAATATATTACAAAACAGTAAACAAATTGGGCCTCAAAATGGAGAGGCTGTGAGCCCTGTTGGCTGTTTTCATCAGCTTTACGAAATTCTGGATGGATAAGAGGAATTAATGACTGGCAGAATTTATCCCATAAAATTAAAGATCACGAAGCAAGTTCTTCGCACACGGAAGTTTGTTACGTTAAGGAAATATGGAAGACGAATAAATGTCTGGATAAAAGCTTCAAAACTTATTCATGATTTTGCAAATATGAAATCTGGAGGAAGAAATTTTAAGCCTTTTGGTACTCTAATTTATATCTGTTTAAGTAAGGTTTTATTCATTTTAATTTATATCTAGTTTATTATAGATTTCTTATTATTATTCTTGATTACTTGATTACCTACGGGCTCCAATAAACCTCAGACCCCCCGCCCATGGCCTAAACCATTAGAGGTACAGTAAAATTAAACATACCTTACAAAAGAGAATTTAATCCTGCATTTAATGAGAAACAATTAAAACTTGGTGTTCCCGCCATTGGCTTCCAAGACAGCCTGAATTCGCTTTGGGTAGCTTGCCAAAAGTGACGTGAATAGATCTTGATCGTTACGCAAATTTGCTAAAACAGTTTCAATGTGTTGCGTCATTGTATCCTTCGAAAATCGATTTGCTGCAGGTTCTTGAAACAAGAGACATTCAAACTTGTCCTTTATAACTGATCGAATGTGTTCACAGACGTTCAGGTCAGGAGAATTTCCTGGCCATTCTTCATTTCCAAAGAAATCGATCGCATGGTTCCGCAACAACTGTTGAGTAGCTAATGCCTTAAAGCAGGGGGCCTTATCGTGCAGAAGTGTGACCTGATCGACATCCATAACATTGTTTGGGTTTCTTAGAAAAGGAATGACATGCTGGGATAGAATAATATCACGAAAATACTGTCCATCCCAACTCTGACCAATTGACTTCAGCACCCACATGAGCTTCTTTGCAGTGAACAAAACAAACACACCAAGACAGTCTGGACTTTTTAATAATTCGCGATAATGTTCATTGTCATCGATTTCATCTGGTGTTGTGGCCCACACTCCATCATTTTGGTAGTTAGGCCGACGTGTTACGTAAACAAAAAATTCATCGGAGACAGCTAAATGCATGAAATCATCCACATCCCAATTCTCGCTTTATTAATATGAATTAACAAAAAAAAGTAAAAAGTATAATATATATTACCTATTAAATCTAAGTTGGGTAATGGTAAGGGCCCTTGACTATGATTGCATTGAGGCCGATGTTCTCTAGTTACGCTACTGGTCGAAAGGATCAGACTTTAAGTAAAGTGAAAGTCAGTGATAGGTGGTACAACGAAAAGAAGAGTGAAGAACACTGGTTGTGTGACCGCAAAATGCCAGAGTGCAATGCAATTGCATAATGTTGCATGATGTTGCAAGAGTGCCACCCCCACCCCCCTTTGTTGCAATGCACTCACACCCCCTTGGTGCCAACTCCCAACCCCCTTTGTTGCAAAAGAAAAAAAATTCCCCTGGGGGAGGAGGTGGGACGGTCTCATCCCCCAAAGGAGCATACCTGACCTAAGAGAGAGAGAGAGAGAGAGAGGTGGAGGGAACCCAGAGGAAGGGGGTTCTTCTCCTGACAGCTGTCACACGCATATGAGTCCTTCAGTCACCCCACCGCTCTCTTATAGGCCCATAATCAGCCAGTTGTCTGTGTTGCCAGTTTGCGCCATGTATTTAATTATTCCATATATTATTCAGCCACTTGCCTTAGAAGGCTGAGTTGCCAGATTCGTTATTTATCAAATTATTCCATATATTATTCAGCCAGTTGCCTTAGAAGGCTAAGTTGCCAGATTGCGCTATGCATTTAATTTATTCCATATATTAATCAGCCAGTAGGCTTAGAAGGCTGAGTTGCCAGATAGCATTCATTATTTAATTATTCCTTATATTCTGTCATCTGGCTTAGAAAGTTGAGCTGACAGCTTCGCTCCTTATTTATTAAATCATTCCATGTATTCCAGTTGGTTTAGAATACCGATTTGACAAATAACAATTAATTAAATATTCAGAAAACCGCTTTAGAAACCAAACAAGTGATACAATCGTGTTCAAGGAATAAATAAAACATCAATACAACGTTCTGTTTATTTTAGCTGAATAATGGATATACAATGGGACATATATATGGTCAAATAATAGAACGGAAAATATATACAGGGTGGGCCGTAAGTTTCCATACATAGGAAAAATAAACATTTTTTTATGGACAACCATTTTTATTTATATAATATGCTCTACATGGTTGCCATTGTTTTGAAAACACATTTCAATACGTGTTCCCCACTGTTGATGAACACGCATTAGCACAGTTGACGTTATGCTTGTAATGGCGTTGGTGATACGTTCCTTTAGATGATTTATGTCTCGTATCTTTTCCTGATACACCATGGCCTTCAAGTGCCCCCAAAGATAGAAATCAAGGGGGGTGAGATCTGGGGATCTGGGAGGCCACTCCACAGGACCACGCCGACCAATCCAAGCATCCGGAAACTGCTGATCCAAATACCGACGCACGTGAAGACCATAATGAGGTGGAGCTCCATCTTGCTGGAAGTAAACTGGGAAGTTACCTTCCTCGCTTAGCAGGGATGGGAAAATCTCTTCTTGCAACATGTTAAGATACATTTCGGCATTAAGATTTCCACTGACAAAAATTGGTCCAATAATTCTGTCACCCCATATCCCGGCCCACACCATCACTTTACCGGCACCTTGCATCTTCGTCGGACTCAGCCAGTTAGGGTTAGCATTACTCCAATAACGTATGTTTTGCCGATTAACCTCTCCATTGACGTAAAAATTTGCTTCATCAGTAAACAAGATCTTACGTCAAACGCATATTCTTAGGGTATCTGAAACATAAAAACAAACGTTTAATTTTTCCTATGTATGGAAACTTACGGCCCACCCTGTAGTTATATTAATTATATATAATCATAAAAAACATAGTATTAACAAAATATTAGTACAGGAAATATATAGTTATATCGATTATATATAATCATACAAAGCATAGTATTAACAAAATATTAGTACAGGAAAATATATAGTTATATTAATTATATATAATCATACAAAACATAGTCTTAACAAAATATTAGTACAGGAAAATATATAGTTATATCATTTATATATAATCATACAAAACATAGTTTTAACAAAATATTAGTAGAGGAAAATATATAGTTATATTATGAAAAGTTATATTATCAAATATTAGTACAGGAAAAAATTACAAAACGTATAATCATATTATTACAGGAAAAATATATATTGTCTTTACGTTCTACGGTGCAAAACGCTAAATTCGCATATGATAGTCTATATCCACATCGCCATTACTTTGTACGATGTGGTAAAACCGTCCAAGCATCACTTCACCGTTTAACTGATGCGGCGGTCTATACTCGACATAAATGGCTTTCATATCGTTCAATACTATTTTTGTACCCACTTTACACTCGGCGGGCAAGTTATCTTTAAGCACAGCTAGAACACAATCAAAAGCACGCACAAAAATGTCATCGTTAACCACAACATTAAATACAAGTTTATAATCATGCCTTTCCAATCGTTTTTCTTAACGTCCCGAACTTTTCAATCGTGAACTCTTCTTCACTCGGCATAACGGGATTGGAAATATTCTACCAAATCGTAACGACACCTATCCACTATATAGAGGTACAGCTCTTCAGGGTGAACAGTGTAGGCGAGCTCAGCTCTGTACCTCTCAAGTGCTTTGTACCAAAGCTCAGGATATTTCGAAGAATCTAAACCTTTTAAATATGCATCCAGATCTAGACCGTTCTCCCCCTGTTCATTCCTACATTCAACAAATCCGTCGAGCAGAGCGGTGTAAGCGTATTCAAGACCGTGTCAAAATAAATCATATCCGTAACACGCGCATCTAATATAGGCTTCAGCTTACGGAATCCGACGATCTCAAACATTCTGTCGAGGATGAAACGGTTTCGTGTAGGAACAAGAACGTCATTATCAGCTGTGTTCTTCCACATCAGTCGTATATCAATGCATGGTTGTTCGTTATTTACACTCAATGTACAAACAATGGTATATGAGGAGGCGTCACTAATCGTCTCTCTTCTTGTACCTACGTCAGCTGGTATTTTATAACGGTCCTCAGCCCACCTCTCAACTACCACGAAGATTTTATGCATCTCCTCAAGACTTAAATAAATAACGTTACGTTTGCTTGCATGCCTGCAGATCGTTTCAAGCACACAGTTAATGGTGCCGGTTTCTCGCCTGAACACGCGCAATGACTTCGTCACGGAGACGTCGTACGAGCGTTGAGAATGCTTCTCAAAGGGAGTTCCATCGTATTCGCACGTTCACACGGTTCGAGATGACTATGGCACGTCCACTCGGCGCAAGCTCTGAGATGACTATGAGCCACAGGAGGCAGGCAGGCAGGATCGGCTCACGGGCGGGGTGAATCATCCTGATGAAACGTGAATGGGTTTGTTCAAACTCGTATGTTCCGGGAGGAGTGAGTCACACCATAATCTAATGAAACGTGTACGGCGCTGACCCAACATGAATCGTTGTATCCCATTATATTGGGCAGATGTTTTGAGAAATTTTCCGATACAAGAATTAATTTCGGTTTTAATGTTTTATCACTACCACTTCCCGAATACGCACCAGACATTTTTTCAGGGTAATTTTCACGAACTAAACACATTTTTTAAATGTTTTATCTCTCCTAAACATCTTCACAAACCGGTGCGCTATTAGAGAGAAACATATGTTCATATTTATCCTTTTTGTTTAACAGGCGATACTCATCTCTAAAATCTGTTAAAAACTCACACAGCCCATTAGCCACAACCTCACTACAAACCTCATCATGATATATATTAATGTAGTGGTAAAAATACTTAAGATTGTCATTGATGACAAGATTTACATTTTCAGCCGTAGGGTACGAGTAATCGGTATGGTGTAACATGATATAATACCGCTTATCACACCACTCATCCACAAGACTCACTACCCATAACTGTTGTTTATCTTCTGAGCGTGTTGCTTCTTCTACCACGCGGTATATGTGAGCCTTTATAAGGCTTAGTTCTATAACATACTTCAGTACATCGTCTGTACTGCGAAATCCTACAACCCCCTCGCCAGAATATCCGTAGAGTATTTGAATAGCCTGACCTTCCGCACGATTCAATGCAGCCTTAAAAGAGGCAAAGGAGGCGGGAATAGGGAGTTTTTCAGTATCCACTACATCTATGCACTTAGCAGAATACCACTTCATAAATGTTGAACACGCGATATTAAAGGTAGCCATTACTATTTTCTTCTATGCGAGAGAATACACGTCTGAGCTCAAGAGTATGCAGAGGTCAACTGAGCACGCAGGGAAGCCCAGGTTGCGGCATGACTCACGCTGCTGGTCTTAAAGTGGGCGGGGCTTAGCTTTTTACTGTACACACACACACACATACATACACAAAGTAAAACGCTAGTTGAAACATGATTTATTTAATAATAAAAATATTCAAGGTGTAATAATTAAGTTAGCAATAGACATATCAAAGATTATGGTATCCAAAGGGCACGGTGTCATAGGTATCAGGCACCTGGTAGCGTTTCCTGTAGGTGTTACGGCACACCTTTGTGCCCCTACGTTCCTTCACGCCCCCTAGCTTCTGCGCACGAAAATTGTGGGTGCCTACAGTCAGTTGGGGCGGCCGACCACCCTCATTATCATCTTCCAAACATACTAGCTCCTTCAGCGAATCAAAGTTGATGACCCGCCGATTCGCTTGGTTAAGTGTGATACCCTTAGCCTTCACGATATACTTCGTTTCATCCCCTATCCTCACCCGTACCCCATAGGTTTTTGGCCCTGTTGACACAAACGAGTCGGCGTATGCGTTCTCCCCATACTCATCCTTGATTTCGTCAGTTAGCTCACCGAGGAACTCCCCAATAGCAGGCATGTATTCACTCCTCCTCGCTGTGAATATCACGCTATCTGTATCGGCATACAAAACCCGCCGCCCAAGAGAATGCAATAGGCCCCAAAGTTTGATGCGCGAGTAGGCTGTTGTCAAGCTGGTTACAGGACTCTTTGTAACCCGTGAGGTATCTGTGGCGAATTCAGTATTGTTGTACTTTATTATGTAAGTATTGCCTACATTCACAATCTCCATGACCTCTTTATCGGGTGCGTTAGCGTAATCCCAGACTTCACTATAACTTTGCGCCAAATGAACGTTCCCTTTACCGGTATTCTGTGCAAATTTTCCCCAAAGACTGTTTAGGCACAATTTTGCACTAAAGCGCTTGCCAGGATTCTTTACAATTTGGGTACGATCAAGTTGTATACCTTCGTGGTCACGGTAACGCTGAATGTAAGACGTTTTTTCATCTTCGGTTTCAACCCCTCGCGGATATCCTGACGCCTCAACCTTGTCCTTCAAAAACGCGTTTATATATGGTGTGAAAAGGTTGGGTAGCTTTGAAACCTCCACACCTCATGTATCTTCATTATTCTATACCCATGGCGAACGGCTAGGGCCAGCTCAGGGCTTGTGTATACACCTCTGATCTTACGCTGGTGAGGTGTATGGCCACAATCACCATTGTTCTCTTCTGCACACTTCACGCACAGGGGAAACATGAGTTTGTGATCTATAACGACGGGTAAGATCGGCATCCATAAATCGCGAGGGGGAGCACGTCTACGAAAGAAAGGCCGAAATAGTACCCATTCAAATTTCTTGAGAACTCGTTGATGGAGGCAGGTTAGGACCCACTATTTTTTCAGGCGCACCTACGGGTACGGATTGTTCTTCATCACGTAGGGGTATAAAGAACAGAAATCGTAGTAATGGAGTTTCACGCCCTCCGTAGGCAAAGTATAGCTTGAAGGGATTTGTACGCCCTCCGAACAAGCTATCGCCGCATTTGAGAGGATCCAGTACCATTGAACGCTTGATCGTGTTTATTTCTTCACGGTACGCCCCGTCTGTCTCCATCCGTGCATCATATTCATGCTCCCACAAGACTTTGTGAGTGAACTGGGACCCTATAAGCTGATCGCGGGTGCGCGTCCACGCAAGACAGTCGGCAGGAGATCTACCGTGGATATCTCCTGCGATTCCGCACTCAGGACGGGGGCATCCATGCCACCAGCAACCGTTAAAGGATACACAGTCTTCTCGCCAGTGACACGGTTTTCACTTAGACCATCAACCCAAAAAACACGGCCATTAACCTTAATGGGTACTTCACCCGTGTTGCGGGCATGCTTTATGTATACACCTGTCTGCTGCTGTAGGTGTATGAGCCAGTAAATAGCCTTGTGCCCATAACTGCGGGGTTGTTTCTGTGGATAATGGCTAAGGTATCTTTAGGCATGAAGTTATTCTTGAACACCGTAAAACATAATGAGGCGATGGTGGTTGCGACTTGCAGCGGATCGCATTTGAAACGGCATATGTACATCCTTCTAAAGGCCTGGAAACATACTCTAAGCACGCGCACATCATTCACGCAATAACGCTCACATTCATCAGCTATATTATAAGGATACGTTCATTAAAACTGTTGTAGTATCGATCAAAATCTTCACGTTCATCTGCGCTCATACAATATAGTTAAAGTAATGTTTGGGTGGAGGTAGTCCTACGTAATTTAAAGTTTCACTAGTGAGGAATGTGTAAGGGAAGTATCCTTTTGAAACCTCAGCTGCTACCCATCACCTTGGGTAGCTTTGCTAATTTACAAGGTGTGAATAATAAAGTGTCTTTAAATTGTACATTACCTCTTATTTGCATCTGTATTAATTTGTTGCCTCTTTTCAATGGATCACCTGTAAATATCTCAAAGGACTCGTGCTCAAGCAACTCCTTATAAAGGAACTGTGTCAAATTTTGGCCTGTTATGGGCGAGAAAATACACAGTCATTTTTTTTAACTTGTCCGCTAACTTGACAATGTAGGACACAAATAGTTTTACAGGGCTATCGGGGACATTCGTTTTAAAAACGTTTGTCCGTTTACCACATTTGTGACACTCATCACGTTCGATCTCCATTCACTCATCACAGATAGTCTGACTCACAAGTAAATGTGGAATGACCTCTTTGGTTTCAGCGTTCGTGTATGTTTCTATATCGTAGTACACAGTTATACAAGGGTTGTTTTTAGGCTTGGCGTCTTTCATATAACATACATGCTTTACACCATCCGCCTTATATTTCTCATGGCATGTAGAGCAGTGAATTTCGTCACATTTCTGGGTAAACTTTCCCCAATTATCCATCATGTGAAACATGCCACATTCACAGATTCCCATTTTCCTGCACGTGCCAATTGATTTATGGATCTCAAAGTAGTTATTATTGAAAAATGTGCATCTACACACATTACAATCCCTCTTCTCAGCTTCAACTACACGGCTTTCACATTTGGTGCTTTTACACTGCTCACATACCATGTGACATTCTTTACAATGTTTCACTATATCATCCGCAAACTCGAGACACCCCTTACACAAATCATGATGTCGTCCATATTTTCGACTTTTGTCATAACTCGCGTAAAGGCACCTTATATTACGGATGGGGAGATATGTTGTACCTGACAGTCCTAAAATAAGTAGGGGTCTTGTACGATCTCTCACACTGCTTTTAAAAACATACACAGTTCTACGACGATCATCCAGTCCAAATACAACTATACGAGCATTCATTTCCTGTTCTACCCTTCTCAGCTCTTCAGGACCCATATTACAATCAAACTCAAGTTCACAGTCTACAGCTAGTTTACGGGCACGCTCCACTACCGTAGGCAGCCAAATTTGCTCGGACCCCGTATTTAGCACAGTAAACATACGTGCTAAGACTACTGCTATAAAGCCGCAACCACGATCGACGTTTATATGCCGTCTATAAATAGCCTGAGAATTGAAGTTAAGAGTATACGGTGTGGCACTATGACCCGCAACACGGAATACACGGTCAATATTTACCGTGAAGTTGTCCATATTGAAGGCTATACTACTTTGGGAGGCCTGCATTATACGACCTAATATATACTCTACATCTTCAGCCGCCAAACCTGAATGGTACTACTACCCAAAAATCATCTACATCACCGTCATCTGACCCGAATCCGAAGGACAGCCTCGTCCTGACTTCACGCTCGTCGCGGTTCTGAAGGGCAAACTCTACAATACGCTCTACCACGCGACGTAGTCCGTGTTCAATACCGTTGCTATACATGGATCTAGGATCAACCCTGACTATATACCGATTTCTAGTCAAGGCTGGGGTTGGGGTTGCGGTGCGCACCAACTCGAATGTTATACCATCCTCAACAGAACGGGGAGCAGCTGTGGAGGATGAATAAGGGGGTATATTTGGGGAAGACGCTGTTGTGGGGTTGGTTGCGTAAGACGTTGAGGGTTGGGGCTCTATTACTGCAGATTCAACAGAACGGGTAGCTGCTGTGGAGGATGAATAAGGGGGCATATTGGCGGAATCTACTGTGGGGCTTGTTGCGTAAGACGTTGAGGGTTGGGGTTCTATTACCGTCGTTCCAACAACCCTGGAACGCTTTATACCTGACGTGGAGGATTCGTCATCACACCTCCGCTTTGAACGTGCAACAGATGTCGCTGGTGAGGGCTCATCGGCGGGGGTGGGTACTGTAGATGCACGGTCAACGGGTTCATCCGTGATATCGATGATGGGGGGTGTACATCGTCGTCATTCACGATTCTGTGGAAGAAGAAAACAAAATATAAGGAGCAGCACTCTTTATTTGGAATATTTTGTAAATGACCCACTTATGGGTGTGACGTATTAGAAATGGAATCTGTCGAATAATTCAGGTTCACGAGCCCATCCACATGTATTATATCTGGACCTACAGGATGTGGTAAAACGGTGTTTATGCTTAAAATCATTAAAGAAAAGGGGGAAATGTTCTCAAAATTTGTACATAAAGTTATATGGTGCTGTTCGACATACCAATCAGTGTTCAACGAGTACCAAGATGTTTTTTCCACAAGGAGGTCTATGACGTTTATTCGTTAAAGGGAAAAGAGCATACAGTCATCGTAATTGACGACCTCATGTTGGAGATAGATAAAACGTTTGCCGAGACATTTACAGTATTCTCCCACCACCTTAACATAAGCGTGTTCTTCATCAATCAGAATCTATTTTTCAAAAATAGATACATGCGCGATGTGTCACTAAATACGCAATATCTAGTCTTATTCGCGCAACGTAGAGATGTGTCACAAATTGGGGTATTAGCCAATCAAATGTTCCCGAATCAGCGTAAGGAGTTTTTGGAGGTTTATAAAGAGGCCACAAACCAACGTTATGGATATTTGCTTTGTGACCTTCACCCGCGAAACACGTTTAGGGTGCTTCTAAGAACGAATATATTTCCAAGCGAACCTGAAACCGTGTATATTCCAGAATGACGAATAGGCTAAAGAAATACCGCGAATTAATAAAAATCTATCAACGACTGCCTCGGGCATTGCAGCAGATGTTTGTTAAAAATATCGACTCTGACTTTTTAAAATGCATCTGTGAAATCTCTCTTAATGTTATAAAATGTAATGTACCAATGAAACCCTCTCAGAAGACTCGCTTACGTCGTTACAAGAACATAATACGGACGCTCGCTCATAAAAGTCAGACTGTGGGTAAGAAAAAGCGCATTATTGTACAAAGAGGAGGATCGTTCCTGCCCATCTTATTTTCAGTGTTGGGCCCTTTACTGACTAGATTAATATAATAAAGAAGGTGGTTGTGATTCCGCACGAGGTGTATGCTTCATTAGAAAGTTCGAAGACTCCAGACGCGCTTCTAGAGCCTCATAAAAGTAGGCTTAAAAGAACGGAAAGTGAGTTGCTAGCCCTATTAAACAGTGAAAAGGCACCTGATGAGAAAAGGATCTACCAACAGGCTTTGCAGAAATTTCTTCATGAGTACGAAGATTATAAGCATCCTACAGAGCTCCCCGTGAGGCACAGCTCGAGTAGCGCTGAGCATAGCGACACAGGACCTGGGCAACCAAAGAGCAACGGAACACAACACATCGAACATGTGCTAAAAAACAGCCTCCCCCATACATTGAGGAATAAAGGGCTAAGTCTTTATAGTCTATTGAGTGAGGACCCCATCATACAGTGGACCGATACAGGCGAGGTCATTGTTGAAGGAACAAGGGTACAAGGGTCCAATATCGTTGATATTGTTCATGATCTGGTGAGAAAGTGGGATAGGCCCTCACCAACAGGATGGAGGCATATTAAAGCAAGACTACAACAAATAAATGTCCCCAAAACATTGATAGGTAATCTGAATAGGTTAAAAGACTTGGAACATGCACCGCACGTGTCACAACTGAGTACACCTTCGCCCCCAGCAGCTGCAGTGTCTCTGAAGAGGAGAAAGAAGAGAACAGGTGGCCAACCTTATCCACGTGCCTCTAAAATACGCAAATGGCTAACGTATTAAGTAAGCACTATTATGACATTTCTAATCCCGCATCCTATGGTGGTGTTAATAGATTGTACATAGGTGTTTATGGTGTAAGGAAAAAAGATGTTGAGAGATTTTTGCGGGGAGAGGATGCTTATACACTTCATAAACCCGTGAGAAAAGGTTTAAAACAACCAAGACAACAGCCGCCTCGATTGACTCTATTTGGCAGGCAGATTTAACAGACATGCAAAGATACTCACTGTACTCTGTTACATCCTATTCATAATAGATGTATTCTCTAGATACCTGAGGTTAATTCCCCTGAAAAATAAATCGCCTGAAACAGTTGCTAAAGCGGTCAAAACGCTGATGTTGAAAGAAAACAGGATTCCTGGCTATTTTTGTACAGATATGGGAAAAGAATTTATAGGACGCGCTTTTCAGAACATGCTGTCAGAGTTTAATATCAGCTATTACACTTCCAATTCTATATATAAGGCTTCTTTAGCTGAAAGAGTTCAACGTACCATAAAGGAACGCATGCACCGCTATTTTACACATAAAAACACATACAGATATATAAACGTTCTTGGATCATTGGCTTCATCCTACAACCGTTCGCACCATCGTACGATTGGTACAACGCCTAACGATGTTTTAGAAAGAGGCAAGCGCCCGACAAGAGATGGAGTGCCTCCACCACCACTACACTCTGCACGTTTCAAAATCAATAACTATGTAAGGTTGTCACGTTCGGGAAATAAATTCGCGAAGGGATTTGAGCAAGACTGGACGCGCGAGATTTTTAAAGTTAGTGCTATGAGGTCTAAGGGCAATATAATGATGTATTACGTTGAAGATTTGAATGGAGAAGAGATCTCGGGAGGCTTTTACCCCGAGGAATTACAGAAAGTGGCATTTAATTTAGGAAAAAATGTGTTACAAATTTGAGAAAATTTTAGGAAGCAAAGGTACAGGAAAGAGAAAAATGTACCTGGTGAAGTGGCTAGGTTACCCAGAAAGCTTCAATACCTATATAAAAGCTGATGCAGTAATGAAGCTTAATTAGTATGCAGCATACCTCATAACCATGTCTACGTCACACTCCTGTCCTCCTCGTCCCTCTCTGTACACCCTAATAACACACTAGCGAACTTTGTAACAGAGTTCCATGGACCCATTGAGTTAGGCCGTGATTCGTATGAGATGAGGATATGTGAAATTCAGCCGGACACCCTCTTTTTAAATATTGATTATAAAGATACCGTTTTTACGGTTCTTAGAGACTGTAATGAGTGTGCAAGAGCCGGGTTAACTCGGGATGAAACTATACGTATCGCCCGGACTAAGGTTGCACAGTTTTTCAGTACAGAAGTAACACTAGGGCCGGGGCGTTATGGTTCGGTTGAGGATGTTGTGAGAGACTTAAACGTAAGTTTAAAAAACTCAAGCCTTACGAATGATTTAATATACGAAATCGTAAACAAAGGAAACCCTGCACATACTCTAATGCTAAAATCAAAGGTTAACAGAAATCTTAAAGACGGAAGAGTGTTCAAAATTATAACCGAGGGGCGATATCGAGCAGCCTTCCAAAGAGACACTTTTCACGAGGCACAGCATGACTTGTCCAGCTTAGTGTATCAATTGAAGATGGAGAAATTGGATGTAAGGTCTCAGTCTCCAGACACGTGCTATATTTACAGCAATATAGCGGAACACCAGTTTGTTGGGGATACCCAGGCACGCCTGCTACGCACAGCTCACATCCCCAACCATAGTGGAAGGAGTTTGAGTATTACATATGACATACCCCATTATGTGAATGTCGCAACTAACCTAATAACCAATATCTCAATATATATATAAGAACGATTGAGGGTGAAAATTTCCCATTCGGTGACGGGAGCTTAACAGTGAAGCTGCACTTTCGGCGCACTGAGTTATAATGGACAGAAAGCCTTTCACAGTATACCGAGGGTGAGATAGCGTGGTAGTGGACTTGGGTCCATTTTTTCATCCATACTACGCACCGCTGTCCCACTGTTGAAGAGGGGGGCCAGGTACTAGGGAGAAGGTTACAAACAGGTTTTAACGCGGCAGACGATATATTGGCTGGCACTAAGCCTAAAGAAGCTAAAAAAACATTTAAAACGTACACGTAAAATCATCAAAGATGCGAAGAGAAAAATGCGTGTGGCGGAAAGAAGAGATCTGTCAGGAATAAGGGGTTACCAACACGTGGCGGAAACAAGAGATCTGCTAGGAAGAAGGGGTTACCATCACGTGGCGTTAAACGCAAAAGGAAACCAAAAAAGAAGTGCTTAAAGCGTATGAAACCTATGGCTGATCATTTTTTTAACTGATATGAGCTGAGGACGCTACTCTCACGAATCATAGATTGACTAATACTCGTCGAGGGAAGGTGGCACTATTTCTGACTCGTTATGGTGCGTTTCATTCATCCGTGTAGTTCACAGTGCTGTAAATCGGAACTGTCCCTCTTTGATAAGCCCCCTACTCAGGTCTCTATTGAACATAGTAACTTTATTACAATTAACCCGTTAAACACAATTACAGTAGTTCACCCAGTGCCCCTATGGAATTCGTGATACCCAGCTCAGGCCCTTACTTTTTGACCCGAGTTGCATACACATGTATGCTAAACTACGCATAGCCCATTCTGACGAAACGGACTGCGATGATAGTTATGCTGCCTACCCTGAAACCAACTTTTTACACTCCATATTCAGTCAGTGTCACGTATATTTAAATCAGACTAACATCTCGGCAGGCACTGGCTACTACCACCTTCAGGCCTATCTGGAAAATGTCCTCAACTTTTCAAAAGAAGCGAAGGACACCTTTTTAACCGCCGAGGGGTATTACCACACTAAAGATGAAAATGGAATAAAGGATAAATTTAAAAATTCTAAAAAAAAGATATACAGGTGTTTTGGACGCCTGCATACAGACTTTACTTTCCAGGAGAAGTTGCTTATGAATGGGGTAGATATGAAATTGAAGCTTATCCGCACGAGTCCTGAGATCTGCATAAATCTGGGGACAGACCAAGAAGAAGGCGCGAAACCCGTTGTGATACACATCATGGAAACGTATTTGCGTATACGCCGAGTGAAATTAAGTTCCCCGAAGCGAATAGAAATTAAGAAAGGTTTGGTACATGCCACTGTAAAATATCCAATTAACAGGGTACAGATCAAACTGTACACGATTCCCGCAGGGCTGGCATCGAAACAGCTAGAAACATTGCTCTTGGTGTCCTACCTAAAAGGATTTTAATTGGAATACAAGACCACGCCTCGACGAATGGAAATTATAAAAAGAGTGCGTTCAAATTCGAGAATTTTGGAGTTAAAAATATTATCTATATGTAAATGGCGTCGCTCTGGGTGGGGTAATGAATATGGATTACTCAACAGATGCGGTATTCCCGCTCTGCGCGAGAGCTTATAGTAGTTTGGCTCATAATACAGGTGCGTGTGATGAACTTGGTTTCGGCATAACGCTGAAAGAATTTGTTGAAGAGTTTAATATTTACTCATTTGACATTACGCCTGACTTAACTGCTGGCGTAACTACGCATTTAAACCCCCAACAGAGCGGTACCATTTCAGTGAGGCTGGAGTTTGCCAAACCTATAGACGCGCCTATTAGTGTACTAGTATACCTCGAGTCGCAAGCCCTAATAGAGATTGACCCTTTCAGGAACGTCACCACAGATTTTTAAAATGGATGCGCTTACACTCCAGAGAGTAACGAAAAGTGACAGCTTCGCGCACTCAAAATTTATCGGTGTTTTTGCAAAGAATGAAATAATGAAGCTGGATAGTACGAGAAAATGGAAAGGGGTTAACGTTAACACCGACATTGTGAGTGGTGAGGGTATTCATTAGTTTGCAATCTATTTTAAACCTAAGGAAAGAATGTACTATTTCGATTCACTCGGATTTCCACCATGGAATGACTCGGCAATTGTGAAGTTCATAGCGCAACTAGATGTGCCAGAGATTATTTGGAATCCATATCGTTTCCAAGGATATTATACTGAAACATGTCGATTGTATTGTATTTTGTTTCTCATGCATATGTCACGTGGGAAGGGCTTTATGAATTTTTTTAAATTATTCGATTTATGCGACACCAATATGAATGATAAAAGTGTATGCAAACAGATAAAAAAAGGTTTCCATATGTTAGTACCCCCTGTAATGTGTAAGATGTATATTGTGTAAACCTATATATACAATTGTAGCCATTAAGAATTGGGCACTGACCCTTTTTGTATATGATTTCTGCTATCTAATAAATGAAAATATATTTGTTTTGTTCTTATCCTCAAAAAATACTTAAATAATCTCCTCGATGACGTCGCACTCGCTTGACCGGATGTGCGCCAGTACCACGACTTCTCGATCGCTAGGTTGGCTAGGCGGAGTGGCTATCACTTCATTTATCGCCCTTTCGTCAAAAGTAGTTATAATATGATCTAGCACCGTCTTGGCCCTGTAATTTAAATAAATGTCATGAAATTGGATGCAGTTAATTCGTTTTGTGTACACCATATATATATGTATATATATAGAGCCTAACCTGGCCTCCCCAATCTTATTGTTCACGATTCCAAAAACATACTATATAACCTAAAAACACATTAGCTCGTCTGCAATCTCGTGCTCGCTTGACCGACTGTGATTCAATACCGCGACTTCTGTATCGCTGGGTACGCTGTTCGGAGAAGCATCCATAGCATCTATGCCCCTTTCATCAAAAGCGGTTATAATGCGATGAAGTTCCGCAACGGTCCTATAAGGTTAAGTAAAAATAAAGAGATACAATAAGAAAAAATACCACGTATTTTAAAGGAAGATAATTCTTAAAAGTTTGATAATTTTAAAATCGTATCTGTAGAACTTTCTATACATTTTTAAACTGTCGAGAGATGTACAAATAAAACACACCATATATATATATATATATATATAATATATATATATATATATATATATATAAATGCTAATATATTCGCTATGGAGACATAATAATTGAAAACACAATGGGGCTAATTTTTTCTTTGTAGAAAAATTCAGAACAAAAGGAAATTAGATTGTCAATTATAAACGAGAAACAATAGAAACTAATTTTCAATGCTAATAAGTAAATGAGATTTGTTTGCGCTACGAGACACTCTCTGCGGTTAGGTCAGGTTAGGTTAGTTCACGACAGGCTGGTCTATGCTAGGTTAAGTTCAGTTGCGCTAGGATAGGTTAGGTTAGGTTAGGTTATTATAAACGGTAAAGTGCCCTAGGATTAATTTTTACGTTGTAGGAAAACATGAGGAATCTAGATTGCCAATTATTAACGAGAAAATACATCTTTAAATTATCGAGAAATTGAAGATCCACCATATATATATATATATATATATATGAGGCAGGCAGACAATACTTAAACATATTTTCAGAACGTGTTTATTGGCATCTTATATAAGTTAATTAACAATATGGTTAGGTTAGGCTATGCTAAGTTAGGGTAGGTTAGGCTAGTTTACACCCGGTTAGTCTATGCTAGGATAGGTTAGGTTAGGCTATGCTAAGTTAGGCTAGGTTAGGCTAGTTTACACCCGGTTAGTCTATGCTAGGATAGGTTAGGTTAGGTTATGCTAGGTTACGCTAGTTTACACCGGCTAGGTTAGGTTAGGTTAGAGTAGGTTAGGCTAGTTTACACCCGGTTAGTGTTTGCTAGGATAGGTTAGGTTAGGGTAAGTTAGGTTAGGTTATGCTAAGTTAGGCTAGGTTAGGCTAGTTTACACCCGGTTAGTCTACGCTAGGATAGGTTAGGTTAGGTTAAGTTAGGCTAGGTTATGCAAGTTTACACCGTCTAGGCTAGGTTAGGTTAGATTAGGTTAGGGTAGGTCAGGCTAGTTTACACCCGGTTAGTGTATGCTAGGATAGGTTAGGGTAAGTTAGGTTAGGTTAGGTTATGCTAAGTTAGGGTAGGTTAGGCTAGTTTACAACCGGTTAGTCTATGCTAGGATAGGTTAGGTTAGGTTAAGCTAGGTTACGCTAGTTTACACCGGCTAGGTTAGGTTAGGTTAGGGTAGGTTAGGCTAGTTTACACCCGGTTAGTGTTTGCTAGGATAGGTTAGGTTAGGGTAAGTTGGGTTAGGTTATGCTAAGTTAGGCTAGGTTAGGCTAGTTTACACCCGGTTAGTCTACGCTAGGATAGGTTAGGTTAGGTTAGGTTAAGTTAGGCTAAGTTAGATTAACAATGATATAAACAATGTATATAAATGTGACCCGGATAGACACATTTGCGTTGGTTTAGGTCAGGTTATATTATAAACGAGAAAAATTCATCTTTAATTATCGATAAAAATATTAAGGTACACCATAATATATATATACTGAAATAATCACGAACCAAACAGACAAAAACAATGGGAATAATTTTACGTTGTAGGAAAACACTGAATAAGTTAGGTTAGGCACTTATAAGTTACATCTCAATATCGCTTTCGTTGAATGGGTCTTGCATATCGTTACAAATTTCCGTAACAAGCTGGGTAGAAAATAACGCCCCCTGGCCTATAGCACTGAAGAGATGTGCCGCTGCATGGGCATATTCGGACTCGCCCTCCGACAAATCGGGGGTGTTGTACAAAGACCGCTGACTCATTGCTGTTGTGTAAATCACTAGCTGGAGAAACCGATGCTCTGCGTCGTGATTCCCGCTTCATAAGGGGACATGCGACCAACCTACAAGCGCGATCCTTAGTTTCCTATTGGCTAGCGGTGAAATTTGGGCGACGATTAGAGCTTTGGCCTGCATTTTCGAGCAACCCGAGGACCTGGCTCCTCCACACACTGTCGTGATTGGCTAACTCCGCGAAGTCTGGGCATGCCAACGGCGAATTTTGGGCGGGGCGGGGCTTAGCGGTAGGCTTGCATGGTACCCAACCGAGGCTCTGGGACCACCCCACAGTGTCGTGATTGGCTAACTCCCATCAAATCTGGGCGGGCCATCTGTTCCGATGCGTGGGACTAATATGTTGACAAATTTATTTTTCTGTGATATTCGTATATTCCCTATCGTGAAACAAATATTAGTTTTTAAGATTTGGGAACCAAAACACCTGCCTGTTTGAAATGAATTTGTTGTCATATGAAGGCAATGTTTTTATTTTCCGAACAATTCAATTCGGTTTTCTGCGAAAAATAAATTTACTGTGGAAGAAGTCTTGACCCTTACGGATAAACCCCGTATTTGCTTATATAGCCGCATGTATTGTGTGTGTTGTTCCAATGGAAAACTGTTTAACTGCTTAAACGGTCAAATGGTGATTAGAAATTAAGTACATATGGTTTCAGAATTGTTATTTGCGCTGTAAGGAGGCAGAGAGGAACCCAACTTGATTTGCATGTTAAATTTGTATGGTGATTTGTTTGTTAAGCACAAAAAAGGAGGCATCAACTTTTGCCTTCAAGGATTACGATAAGTTAATCAGCAGAAGTTTCACAAATATACTGTAATATTGTATGAAGGAATGAAAAACATCTGTTCTAAATTCGTAGATCTAAAACTTACTTTAAAAATAAAATAAATTATATGGAACTATACATTTCCAAGATTTCGAAAATTGAAATATAAGGGGTTCCAAAAAACCTTACCCCCACCATTTGCAGCTTACATGTTTACTTATATCGAAATAGTTTTTAGTGATTATAAAAATATATAAAATTCTTTATTTATTGCAGGTATTAAAATTACTCTAGATGATAAAGTGATAATATAATGGCTTCTCAATTAATTGGTGATTCGGAGAGGCAACGTGTGATAGATCGCACACGAGCAATAACATTTCGGGAAGCTCGTGATACTGGAACCACCTTTATAACACGTTCATGGGTTGCCAAAAAGTTGCGAAGAAGTGAGGACTTCGTCAAAAGAAATTGGAATAAAACTTTGGATGAATGTGAAATGGATACAACCAAATCTGGGCGCCCAAATTTGCCACTCTCTCAGGAAACAAAGAACATCATTGAAAGCGGTACGCGTAAGCGGAAAAACAGCTGTGCTAAACTTTCTAGAGAGATCGAAGTGTTGAGAGGAAAGATCGTTAGTGGTGAGATCATTCGACTGTACCGTCATAGGCAAGGTTTAAAGCCTTGGCATGAACTTCCAAAGCCAAGAAAAACTCAACTTAACATCGATGACAGAATGTGGTTTGCCCATTATCTTGAAGATTGGGATGTGGATGATTTCATGCATTTAGCTGTCTCCGATGAATTTTTGGTTTACGTAACACGTCGGCCTAAATACCAAAATGATCGAGTGTGGGCCACAACACCAGATGAAATCGATGATAATGAACATTATCGCGAATTATTAAAAAGTCCAGACTGTCTTGGTGTGTTTGTTTTGTTCACTGCAAAGAAGCTCATGTGGGTGCTGAAGTCAATTGGTCAGAGTTGGGATGGACAGTATTTTCGTGATATTATTCTATCCCAGCATGTCATTCCTTTTCTAAGAAACCCAAACAATGTTATGGATGTCGATCAGGACACACTTCTGCACGATAAGGCCCCCTGCTTTAAGGCATTAGCTACTCAACAGTTGTTGCGGAACCATGCGATCGATTTCTTTGGAAATGAAGAATGGCCAGGAAATTCTCCTGACCTGAACGTCTGTGAACACATTCGATCAGTTATAAAGGACAAGTTTGAATGTCTCTTGTTTCAAGAACCTGCAGCAAATCGATTTTCGAAGGATACAATGACGCAACACATTGAAACTGTTTTAGCAAATTTGCGTAACGATCAAGATCTATTCATGTCACTTTTGGCAAGCTACCCAAAGCGAATTCAGGCTGTCTTGGAAGCCAATGGCGGGAAGACCAAGTTTTAATTGTTTCTCATTAAATGCAGGATTAAATTTTCTTTTATAAGGTATGTTTAATTTTACTGTACCTCTAATGGTTTAGGCCATGGGCGGGGGGGGGGGGCTAAGATTTATTGGAGCCCCGTATATATATATATATATATATATATATATAATACAGTTAACAAAATTGTGAAATAAGTTACAGACCTAAAACTTTACTTTAAAAATAGAATAATTACAATTTAGGATTACGATAAGTTAATCAGCAGAAGTGTCACAAATATAATATTGTATGAAGGAATGAAAACATCTGTTCTAAATTCGTAGATCTAAAACTTACTTTAAAAATAAAATAAATTATATGGAACTATACATTTCTTTGATGTCCAAAATTGAAATATATATATATATATATATATATATATATATATATATACAGTATATGCTGCAAACCCACAAGGAAAAAGAAAAACGATTCCAAGGCCTTTCGTGTATTCAGAGCTACACCTCGTCAGGGAATGAAGATAAAAGGCGAGATGCCCATAAATATATACAACGTACAGGAAAAACAAAACAAATAGCACATACTTAACAAGGGTTAATGAGAGGCAAAAGAAATTTTAACAAAATATTGTCAATTTTATACATTCCCGCACTGTTATTGAAATTGTTTTTAAAATGAATAAATGCACATTCTAGAATATTTCTTTTTATTATATCTCTGTTTTTAACAAGCGCTTTAGAACTATCCCACATATGGTTAAATAAAGCATTGGAATTATTAGCAGTTCCACAAGCATATTTATGCTGTTTTACCCTAATATCTAACGTTTTACCGGTTTGGCCTATATATACTGAGTTACATTTTGTACATCCGATCGAATACAGACAACCAACATTATCAGGGCTATTCTTTATTAGGCGTGATTTAACAGTATTATTATACTTAAAGATTACATTAATGCCAATTGCTTTAAGTAAAGTTGGAAGGTATTGAAAATTAACATGGTAAGGCAGGCTAAGGATATTTTTACGCTGAAATTCCTATACAATTACATTATTATAATACCTATTCTTGGCTTTCTTAAGACAGTTATCTAAAAATGAAATAGGATAACATAATTTAGTACCAATATTCATGATATTGCATAACTCGGAATCTAAAAATTCAGGACTGACAACTCTGAATGCTCGAAGAAACATAGCAGAGAAAATAGAGGATTTAATCGAAGGATGATGGTCAGAATAAAAATGCACATAAGTTATTATTAGTAGGCTTACGGTAGACTTCATATTTGAACTGATTAGAGCATCTCCAAATATTTAGATCAAGAAAAGATAGGCTTCCATCATTTTCTCTTTCAACTGTGAACTTAATAGATGGGACTAAATTGTTGAGCCTACCAAGAAATAAGTCAATATCCAAATTATTAGGCCAAAGGCATAAAATATCATCTATATACCTGTACCAAACCAGGTTAAAATTAACAATCGTAGGCAAAATTCTACTTTCAAAAAATTCTATATATAAATTAGCTCGTACAGGTGAAAGGGGATTTCCCATAGCCAATCCAAACGACATAGCATGAAACTTATTTTCCTTGTGATTTTAGTAATATTGTTAACTTGTCCCAAGAGCTAGACTTCAATACGAAATGTGCGTTAGGCTTTGGGTTAGGTTTCTCAGTCCCAAAAAAGCCCAGCAGTTTACTGATTGCTAAGTCTTTTATTAATTTTGAAAAACATAGTAATATATCCGAAAGTGAGGTGACTTTAGCCAAAGGTTGTGTGTATGGTGCTTTTAATCCTAGAACACAAACCCTAGGACCGGGTTATACCATCACAAACCCCGGGTGAATTTTACCCATTTTCGGAAATTAATATAAAAAGTTCTAATCGTGCTTTATTAAATGTATAGAAATAAATTGAAAACATAACTCTTGTACTTTAATTTCCTGCTATAAGAAGTTAAAAAAACATAAAGTAAGTACTGTGATGGGTAACTTAGATAAACCTTACTCACAATGCTTTAATACTACCTAACCTAACATTAAAATCTACTGTGAAGTTAATACTGCAGCTGCAGAGTTGAGCGTTGGCCTACAGTCACCCGAGTCATGAGAGCCTCAGCTGGCGCAGCCACAAGCCTCCTGGATCGCTACGAACTGTAGTGGAGATAGACAAAAACAGGGAAATTTTTGAGAGGCGAAAACTGACTTATGTGCACTAAATATTTTTTGTAGATATTTATTCATCATTTATGAACACTTTTTCATTGCAGACAACTTCAAAGAACATTATAACTTACCTGGTATTATACACAGTCAACACAGACAGGGCAGAAGTGGCGATGGCACACAGGTCCACGACACTTGCGGCACCTGTGCCGCGTCTTCCTGTCGGACCCCTTAGGGCACATAACGCAGCGCACCAAGGCACCACTACTCTCTGCTACCACCGTGCCTGCCGGGCCTGCAGCAGTGCCAGGTGAAGGGAGGTTGCAGATTGTGCAGATGAGTGTCTTGAGGGGGCGTGACAGGAACGGCGAGTCGAGCCTCTTCTCTGCCCAGGGCGTGATGAGTCCCAGTGCCAATATTTGTATATATTTCCTCCTGATGATCCTGTTGCCACCTGTCCTAATTGCATTTTCATTGTGGATGACCCAGGAGTTGAGTACACAGGTGTTCAGCATCCCATAAAACACACACAGCGGCCATCTCTTGGTCTTGCGTCCACAGGAGTAGTGGGCACACATCTGGTCGAATGTGTCCACACCACCTTTCGTGTGATTGTAGAACTCGATGATCTCCGGCTTTCCTGTGGGTCCCAGGGCTGGCTGTGTGTGCATAGAAGACAACAGCAAGACGAGCTTCTTCTTGGTCTTGGACTTTGTTGGGATATATGTCACCAGAGTCATTTCCTTGGTGAAAAGGAATGCACTTGACCCTAGCCTGCGACTGGCCGTTTCCTTCATCTGCGACGGTATCTCCTTTTTATTTCCCCTGACCGTTCCAACAAGGGTCATGCCACAGTCTAAGAGGTCCGTCACTAAGGGCACAGACGTGAACCAGTTGTCTGTGGTTACATTCCTTTGTGTCTGGTGGTATGGCCTGGTCAGCTCCTTGGTGTAGTAATGGCCAAGGTTGATGCCCTGCATGGGTCTTGTCCCATCCTTCCCCAGATAAGGGATCGCACCCACTAATACTTGCTATTGCTGTCATTGGCAAGAACAAGCTTCATCCCGTATTTAGCCGGCTTGTTGGGGATGTACAGTGCTTACAATAAGTCTCGCGCCTCTGTCTCGTCCCAAGGTAGTCTGTTAGGTATAAAATGGGCGGTCCTTATGGCAGCGGAGGTGTGTTCGGATTGGTGCACATAATTGCTCTAACCCCATCAATAACGTCCATTATTACGTCACTTCTGCTACATTTTAGTGTTTAAAATACAAATGATTAAGAAGCAGAATGACCAAGTTTCGGGATGTTGGGATGGTTATGGAGCAATCCTAGTCATCATAATATTAGCTGGGCATTACATTATACCGTCTCAATATATACTGTAGACTATAGAGAACGACTAATCCGGAAAATATCCAAAATCATGGCATGATACCTAAGTTATTTTGACGCAGGTCTAAATTATTTGCTCAAATGCAATGATTGATATTAAGTAATTGTTGGGAATTGTTGTCAATATTGATGTTTGTGATACATATCCTACGTGAAGAATCTAATGATCAAATTCCTCAGTGAACCTCTCACGCGCTCGCATTTCGAGGAAATCACGGTCGTCTCACTAATAGATAGTTTATCCATTGTTTTAAGTGGTAACCTATTTCATCTTATGAAAGTCATTAGTCTAAAGCAAGGCTGGTGGGCCGTGAATCAGAGAAATTTGCATTTGATTTGTTCATCGTAATTAAGAGTTTATTGGTAGCGTATCATATGACAATTCCCATAAACATGTGATGGCCTCGATGTTGCCAGTTTTTATTTTTTTCCTGAAACTATTACCTTCTCATAGTTTGTTTCAACAATGCATATATTATCATCTCCACGAGCGTAGACATTGCAAGAAAAGATTCTAACTAAGGATAAGTAAAGTTCTTTCATGGTCACAATATATACTTTTATAGATGTCAAACATAAAAATATAATAAAATTCTATATTAACATAAATATATATTCGATACACATTTACGTCATGGCTTTAACATCAGTATTTCGTATAGCTTCCTCAGGCATCAATAATTTCTTGCAATCGTTGCGGCCTAGAAGAGGCCAGATTGTAGGGAATGTTTGGTATTCGACGTAAGCTCTCCCAACTATTCCTCGTGTGAGCTAAAAGTGCTTCAAATGTTCTTTCATTGCGTTGCTCCCATTCGTTAATCATTATTGCCCAAAGGTTTTCAATCGGATTCATATCAGGAGAACGTGGTGGCAGAATTAGATTAATAATCTCTGGCTCCCTTTCCTCCTCCCTTCGTAATTCCCCACCCAACCTCGTTTCCTTCGACATAGCAACGCTTACCTCCATCCTCATTCCACTTCCTTCGTTAAACCTATTATCGCTTTTACTGTCCCTCCCTTCCATCCTTCACTGCCAGCGTTCTTAAACCTAGCACATAAATTATATAATATGGAATTTAACACCTTAGATCTCTACGCATTCATGTTACTTGAAGACGCCTGTGTCTTAGGGGAATCTAAGTGTTGAGAGTGGGCTTGAGGGGTAGTCTATAGATTACTACAGATGACCTTGAACGCTCCAACTATTTAAAAATGATTATTTATTACGCACATCATATGGCATAATACACACATGAATTTAAATATCTTACACTATAGGAATGGAAATGAATCCTACCAGAGTTAAAAAGTCGCAAAATATGATAGATTAGTTTGTATTAAGAGGTTACTAAGAGAAAAGGATTTGGGATAGAGCGGAAGGCAGAGAGTATATTTTCTCGAGTTTCGGTTATTATTAACGTTATATGGATACATTGCCATGCGGTGTGATGAGAGAAAGAGAGAGAGAGAGAGAGAGAGAGAGAGAGAGAGTTACAAGGAGTTACAAGGAAAAGAAGTAGTTCAAAAGGCCTTGCGGCCCATACCGAGGAAGTACCAATGGCAACGGGGTGCCAGGGAAAATTTTCTATACCCTCAAATAGTGTGCAAGATTTGGTCTAACCTTTTCTTGAACTGATCCACAGAGGAACTGTTCACAACTTCTGAAGGTAACCTGTTCCACGTGTCACAGATCTTATAGGTAAAGTAATTCCCACACACACTAGTCCTAAACCGCTTCAAATCCAACTTCCAACCATTGTTGCGGGTTGGGTTATCATTTAAACTAAACATGCTTCTAAAATCGACATCGTTGAACCCGCGTAAAAACTTAAAAACCTCGATCAGTTGACCGCGCAGCCTCCGAGTTTCCAGCGAAAACAAGTTCAGGGCGCGTAACCGTCGATTGTAGCCCATATGCCTAACGGAAGGGATTAACTTTGTGGCCCTCGCCTGCACTCGCTCCAGCCTCTCAATATCTTTCCTGAGGTTGGGCGACCAAAACTGCACAGCATATTCCAGGTGCGGCCGAACCAGGGAATTGTACAGTGAGAGCACAATCTCCTTGTCCCGAAACTGAAATTGCCTCCTGATATAACCTAACAGCTTCTGGGCTTTCTTTTCAACCTCTACGCACTGGTTGGTAAATTTAAGGTCGCTGCTAATTAACACACCCAAGTCCTTTTCCAAATCAGTCGCCTCGATATACTCCCCAACATACTTTGCATTTACCCAAGTTAAACGGCATTTGCCATTTTTCGGATCACTCTCCTATCCCACCTAGGTCCACACGCAGTTCCTCGATCGCTTCGGGCGTCCCAACATTGGCCCCAAGCTTGGTGTCATCAGCGAATTTGGCGATCCGACTGACGATGCAACCGTCGATATCATTTATGTAAATGATAAACAACAGTGGCCCCAAAACGGAACCCTGAGGAACCCCACTAGTGACCGAGTCCCAACCCGAACTATCCCCTTTAATTACAACCCTCTGCCGCCTATTCTTCAGCCAGTTTTCAATCCACCTACCTACTTCCCCACCGATACCCAGCGCGCGCACTTTCGCCATTAGCCGGCGGTGAGATACCTTATCAAAGGCTTTCTGAGAGAGAGAGAGAGGATGGAGAGAGAGAGAGAGAGAGAATGGAGAGAGAGAGAGGATGGAGAGAGAGAGAGAGAGAATGGAGAGAGAGAGAGGATGGAGAGAGAGAGAGTTACAAGGAGTTACAAGGAAAAGAAGTACCTCAAAAGGCCTTGCGGCTCATACCGAGGAGGTACCAATGGCAACGGGTGCCAGGGAAAATTTTGTAAAAGTTTATTTTTCTTTCAACTATCCTAGCAGTAGTAGAAAACTGGATAGAAAAGTAGAAGGCACTCTCCCCACCCTCCGCTCCCTCCCTGCCAGAGGCAGGTACGGAAAAAGGTTGAAAATAATACCTTGACCCTGGAAAAGTAGCCAAGGAAATTTTACAGGAAAGTGGAGAATATATAAATAGCTCTATATTTAGTTTGCTCACATGAGAGTATTCAGTACTTTGTCTAGCCTATTTTTAAACACATTTACACTTTGACTGGAAACAACCTCTGAGGGAAGTTGGTTCCAGATATTAACTATTTTATAGGAATCCTATCTGCTATTATCCCTTCTAATAATTTACCTACAACTGAAGTGAGACTAATGGGACGATAGTTCCCTGGACTTTCGTGATCCCCTTTCTTAAAGATAGGGGTCACGTTGGCTTCCCTCCAGTCACCAGGCACCTGGCCCATCTCCAACGATTTGTTGAAGACTGTAGCCAGGTGGGGAGCCACCTGGTCGCGCACTTCTCGCAACACTCTGGGGAGAAACTGGTGTGGCCCAGGAGCCTTACACGCCCTCAGTTTGTCTATTCTATCGGCGATGACTGTCGCGGTACATCGAACACTATCCAGGCCAGCACCTTCGTGCCTCACGCCTGGCTCGGGGATGACGCGGGTATCCTCCCTGGTGAACACTCCCGCAAAGTACTCATTGAGCACATTGGCGATGTCCGCGTCGGAAGTCCGCAGAACGCCGCTTCGGTCCTTTAGTGGACCTATCATGCTTCTAATGGGCTTTCTACTATTAACATAACTGAAGAACTCCTTAGGGTTCCCCTTACAGAGACTTGCCACCCGTAGTTCTTCGTTACGTTTCGCTAGTCTAACCTTTGCCTTCACTTCCCTACACAGGCGGACATACGCTTCAGTGTTCTCGTGGGAACGATTGGCCTTCGCCCTCCTATACGCTACTTTCCTATTTCGGATAGCCAAAGCGATGTCACGATTGAACCACTTAGGCTGCGTTGAAGCAGGTGTGACCGGTTTTGAGGTTATGGCAGCAGACTGCAGCACCATAAACTCGTCCCGGAATGCACTCCACACCCGCTCAACATCGCCGCCGACCTCTAACCCCATCTCACCTACGCTACCCTGAGGCTAACAAAGTCCGCCCGCCGGAGATCGAGCTTACTGCCTCTCGAGTTACTACGCTTCACCCGAGGGACGCGCACGCGGAACCTAATCAGACCGTGATCACTCCCGCCCAACGATTCGTCAACGGTGAGGCCAGTGACGAGGTTGTCTTCGGTCGTGAATACTAAGTCTAGAACGCTTTCGCCTCGTGTAGGCTCGTTGACCCACTGAGTGAGGAAGTTCTCATCAGCAAAGACAACTAGCCTCCTCCCTTCAGCATCAGCAGTCCTGTCTTCCCACTTTATGCCGCGACAGTTGAAGTCTCCTAAAACTACACACCCTATCACCTAGCAGGCTACTGAGTTCGGTGTACAGGGCTGTATCCTCCTCGAGGAGGAGATGCGGAGGTCTGTACACCAAGATTAACCTATAGTTCGTCCCCCCAACGTTCAGATTGACACCAAGCAGCTCCCGTTCCTATCGGAACTGGCAGTCAACCGGACTCAACGTGTCCCTGACGTATATTAGTACCCCACCCCCCTCCCCACGGGTGCGGTCTTTGCGAAACATTCTATACCCGGGAATTTCGAACTCCCCAACGTAGTCCCTACGATCAGTATGAATCCAGGACTCGGTGATAGCAACGATATCCTGGTATTCTGATGCTAAGAGCGCCCGTAGCTCGCAAAACTTGTTCCTAATTGACCTGGCATTAAAAAGCATTGCACGGAGGGAGCCTTCCCTATTCTGACCGCCCCCTAGCACGACCATTTTCCCGAACAGCCAGGGCTGTCGGGAGTTGAAGAGCCCCTCACTAACAAGGGGGCAACTTCCGCAGGAGACTGAGGTCCCTCCAACGTAGGAGGAGGGTCACCCACCTGTACTTCGACGCACCCTTTAGTTAAAGGTACGTCCGACACCGGCTCATCCTCATCCCTCCCCGGAGAGAGAGAGAGAGAGGATGGGGAGAGAGGATGGAGAGAGAGAGAGAGAGAGTTACAAGGAGTTACAAGGAAAAGAAGTACCTCAAAAGGCCTTGCGGCCCATACCGAGGAGGTACCAATGGCAACGGGTGCCAGGGAAAATTTTGTAAAAGTTTATTTTTCTTTCAACTATCTTAGCAGTAGTAGAAAACTGGATAGAAAAGTAGAAGGCTCTCTCCCCACCCTCCGCTCCCTCCCTGCCAGAGGCAGGTATGGAAAAAGGTTGAAGAAAATACCTTGACCCTGGAAAAGTAGCCAAGGAAATTTTACAGGAAAGTGGAGAATATATAAATAGCTCTATATTTAGCTTGCTCACAGAGACACCGAGCAAGCGAACTCCTGCAGAGTTTTCTGAGGTTTTAATCTTAAACTATGAGTGTGTTCAGTACTTTGTCTAGCTTATTTTTAAACAGATTTACACTTTGACTGGAAACAACCTCTGAGGGAAGTTGGTTCCATATATTAACTATTTTATAGGAAAAGAAATTTCGCCAGACTGAGGTCCTAAATGTCTTTACACACTCAAATAGTGTGCAAGATTTCGTCTACCCTTTTCTTGAACTGAACCACAGAGGAACTGTTCACAACTTCCGAAGGTAACCTGTTCCATGTGTCACAGATCTTATACGTAAAGTAATTCCCACACACACTAGTCCTAAACCGTTTCAAATCCAACTTCCAACCATTGTTGCGAGTTGGGTTATCATTTAAACTAAACATACTTCTAAAATCGACATCGTTGAACCCGCGTAAGAGCTTGAAAACCTCGATCAGTTGACCGCGCAGCCTCCGAGTTTCAAGCGAAAACAAGTTCAGGGCGCGTAACCGTCGAATGTAGCCCATATGCCTAACGGAAGGGATTAACTTTGTGGCCCTCGCCTGCACTCGCTCCAGCCTCACAATATCTTTCCTGAGGGTGGGCGACCAGAACTGCACAGCATACTCCAGGTGCGGCCGAACAAGGGAATTGTACAGTGAGAGCACAATCTCCTTGTTCCGAAACTGAAATTGCCTCCTGATATAACCCAATAGTTTCTGGGCTTTCTTTTCCACCTCTACACACTGTTTCGTAAACTTAAGGTCGCTGCTAATTAGCACACCCAAGTCCTTTTCTAAATCAGTCACCTCGATATTACTACCCAACATCGAGTAGTCCGACTTGGGATTGGCGTAGCCAATGTGCATCACTTTGCATTTACCCAAGTTAAAGAGAGAGAGAGAGAGAGGATGGAGAGAGAGAGAGAGAGAGGATGAAGAGAGAGAGAGAGAGAGAGGATGGAGAGAGAGAGAGAGAGGATGGAGAGAGAGAGAGAGAGAGAGAGAGGATGGAGAGAGAGAGAGAGGATGGAGAGAGAGAGAGAGAGAGAGAGAGGATGGAGAGAGAGAGAGAGGGAGGATAGAGAGAGAGAGAGGATGGAGAGAGAGAGGATGGAGAGAGAGAGAGAGGATGGAGAGAGAGAGAGAGAGAGAGAGGAGGATGGAGAGAGAGAGAGAGAGAGGGAGGATAGAGAGAGAGAGAGAGGATGGAGAGAGAGAGAGAGAGAGAGAGAGAGAGAGAGGATGGAGAGAGAGAGAACGTTATCTCCTGCATACTCTATATATATATCTATATACAGTATGTCTCTTCATATAAATAGATAGAGTGATGGACACAATGATAATGTGGACGTCATTGATGGGGTTAGAGCAATTATGTGCACCAATCCGAACCCACCTCCGCTACCATAAGGTCCGCCCATTTTATACCTAACAGACTAGCTTGGGACGAGACAGAGGCGCAAGACTTATTGTAAGCACTGTACATTCGGAAGGGGCACCTTCCTCTGAAACCAATCAGCTGTTCGTCGACAGTCAGGTTCTCGCTAGGCACGTACATCCTCCCACAATTTCCTATAAAGTTGTCCCAGATCTTCCTAATGGCTGCGAACTTATCTGTCTTCTGCCTCTCCTCCCGTGTGTCAGGGTCATCAAAACGCAGACAATTCAGTAGGAACTCGAATCGACCCTGAGACATGGCCGCACGGTATGTGGCTGCGCCGGTGCAGGGGTTCCACATCTCTGATGTTGATAGATGATTGTCCCTCTGGCAGCCACTGAAGATGATAACCCCCAGAAGTGCACGCACCTCGGCTGGTTCTGTTCGAGAGTGTGTTCCAGTCTGCCGGCCGTACTTGGCAGCCTGCAAGTGGATTCGCTTGTTGCTCCATTCAACAATCTCGTCGATGATTTGGTCCTCAAACAGCAACGTGAAGCACTTGATTGGGGTCAGCACTCCGTGCCTCCGCTGTTGGCCCTGTGGTCATGCCGGATGGAAGGATGTTCCGTGATGGAGTTCTCATCGACGAACGAGACTGTGGCCGGCAACTCCACCTGAAGCCAGAAGTGCTTGCCAGGGTGCTGGTGTGGAAGTCAACGACTGAGGGAGCATCGTCGTCCTCATCAGGGCGCCTTTTTTCTTCCCCTACGAGCAGCCGGGGCATCAGGAGAGGCGGCAGGGGCATCAGGAGAGGCAGCATGGGCATCAGGAGAGGCGGCAGGGGCATCAGGAGAGGCGGCAGGGGCATCAGGAGAGGCGGCAGGGGCATCAGGAGAGGCAGCATGGGCATCAGGAGAGGCAGCAGACGTAGAGGCACCAGGGTCTGGGTCGAACACATGGCGGCTGGTGATAGGCCTAGCTGTCACGTGGGGCGAGCGTGGCTTGGCTTGTGTAGACGTGTGCCGTGGTTTTTTCCATACACGGCGTCTGGTCTCCTCATCACTATGACTACTCTCATCATCATTTTCACTTGGTTCAGGTACATATTCTTTGTCAATGTCACTATCATACATGACCTCATATTCTAGGTCATCTTCATTCTCTTCATCATCAGTTTCACTATAATCAGGTAATTCCCCAGTTGTGTTCATAATTCTTTCAAGCTCATCACTTGCGTAATACTTCACCTGTTTATTAGACATGATTCTTGCAATAGTAATAGCACTTTAGTACACCTAGAATGTCATAATCAATGCCTGTAAAGAAAAATAACGTAAATAGCAAACCAGAATATGTACACCACTGCAAACCTTGGGAGATTTCCACCCGCTAATAATTGCACCTTGTATCACAAACGTCGTGTGAAAATCACCCAAAATGTACTCTACAGGAAAAATCAAGCGAGCGACACTTAAACCACTACCTCTCTCGACCACGGCTAAACACGCACTGCAGCTACTTGGCAAGGCAGGTGGCTGCCACCACTCCCCACAACATGGTCACGTGATCAAAATATCGTGGGGTGATTTTCACCCGAGGTTTGTGTTCTAGGTTAATACGAGGTATGAATCGAATTATCCTTTGAGGTTTGAAAAAGCCCTAAAAACACTTAAAAATAATGATTCATTACATATTACTAAAGCGTACAAATCCAATTCGATCGTCATCATGGACAAAAACAGTTATGTTGAAAAGTGAATACGTTATTGAGTGATCGTGACACGTACAAACCTCTAAATAGAGACCCATTGGAGGATGTTAATAAAATGTTTAACAGAAAATTAAGAGAAATATTAAAAAATAACTATAGGCTTTCACAGCAGTTTCTTCGTATCAATCCGTCACTACCATATCTGTACGGCTTAGTAAAAAACACACAAAGTTAATAATCCCATGAGGCCTATTGTTAGCTCAGTGGGCTCCGTAACCTATAAGCTATCAAAATGGTTAGTTAGTTTATTAACGCCGTTAGTTGGGTCTATTTCTGAGTCACATATTGTAAATAGCATGGATCTTATTGACAAACTGAAGTTCCCTAATGACCCTAATTTCAAATTAGTAAGCTTCGATGTATGCTCGCTATTCACAAAAGTCCCTGTTCATGACCTACTTGATTTTTTAAAAGATAAGATCTCTGAATATTCTTTCCCTGTTCAACACAACACTCTTATTGAGTTAATTAAGTTTTGTGTCAAAGATTGTAAATTTCAGTTTGAAAATAAGTTTTATGCTATGTCGTTTGGATTGGCTATGGGAAATCCCCTTTCACCTGTACTAGCTAATTTATATATAGAATTTTTTGAAAGTAGAATTTTGCCTACGATTGTTAATTTTAATCTGGTTTGGTACAGGTATATAGATGATATTTTATGCCTTTGGCCTAATAATTTGGATGTTGACTTATTTCTTGGTAGGCTCAACAATTTAGTCCCATCTATTAAGTTCACAGTTGAAAAAGAAAATGATGGAAGCCTATCTTTTCTGGATCTAAAAATTTGGAGATGCTCTAATCAGTTCAAATTTGAAGTCTGTCGCAAGCCTACTAATAATAACTCTTATGTGCATTTTTATTCTAACCATCATCCTTCGATTAAATCCCCTATTTTCTCTGCTGTTTCTTCGAGCATTGAGAGTTTTCAGTCCTGAATTTTTAGATTCCGAGTTATGCAATATCATGAATATTGGTACTAAATTATGTTATCCTATTTCATTTTTAGATAACTGTCTTAAGAAAGCCAAGAATAGGTATTATAATAATGTAATTGTATAGGAATTTCAGCGTAAAAATATCCTTAGCCTGCCTTACCATGTTAATTTTCAATACCTTCCAACTTTACTTAAAGCAATTGGCATTAATGTAATCTTTAAGTATAATAATACTGTTAAATCACGCCTAATAAAGAATAGCCCTGATAATGTTGGTTGTGTGTATTCGATCGGATGTACAAAATGTAACTCAGTATATATAGGCCAAACCGGTAAAACGTTAGATATTACGGTAAAACAGCATAAATATGCTTGTAGAACAGCTAATAACACTGGTATGCATATGAAATTTTTTTGTCTGCTGTGAGGGTTTTTTCAACTCATATTATATAATTCGACCATGCTGAATTCGAAAATGACATTGATTTTCCTCAATCAGGTCAGGTTTTTTCTCTATTGGCCATTTATTATAAGTCCAATTTTATCCCCAAATTTATTGATTTTTTTAGCTTAAACACTGTAGATACGAGTAATATTATAAGAACACTCGTGAAAAATGAAAACATTGTGTGAATAAATACTTTTATTCATACAATGAATATGGAAAAAAGTTTATTGAGGAAGGAATGAAGTTTTTTTGGCTTTCCGTCTGTGTTTTTCTTCGGGCACGTCTCGCTTCAAACACCAGCAATAGTCCGCCAGCATATTGATATCCCAGTTTCCCTGGTACCTCTCTTCCATTATTTTGATATCTTGGTGAAATCGTTCACCCTGTTCCTCACTATAATCCCCGCAATTTTCAGGAAAATAGTCCAAGTGGGACCACAAAAAGTGCATTTTTATGGACATGCGCGACCCATGAGCTTTGAAAGCTTCCATCAAGTTTTCGACAACGGACTCGTATTCTGGACTTCTACGCTTGCCAAGAAAATCAGTGACAACTGATTTGAATGCCTGCCAGGCATTCTTCTCAGTTGGAGTCATTGCGTTTTCGAACTGAGTATCCTTGATCAAAGTTCGAATTTGAGGACCATCAAAAACCCCAGCATTTAGTTTAGCATCAGATATATGAGGAAATTTACTCTCGAGATATCGGAATGCTGAACCCTCCTTATTCATTGATTTGATGAAATTTTTCATCAAGCCCAGCTTAATATGAAGTGGTGGGAGCAAAATTTTTGTTGGTGGTACAAGGGGCACTGAAACGACATTATGCGACCCAGGTCCAAATTCTCTCTGGATGCCCATTCACGCTGTGCATAGTGCTTCTCATCCGCTCGGCTATCCCATTTGCAGAGGAAACATGGGTATTTCGTGTATCCCCCTTGCATTCCCAATACAAATGCCACAATCTGAAAAAAAATGAAAATATTTAAAGAATTTAGAGAATTTGTTCTATCAGATAAAAAAATCTATGCATTGGACTGTATCACTTCTGTGGGGAAGTTAAGTGTTCTTATACGCTCTCAAATAACCTTTGGAAAAACAACATGGTCAATAGCAATAGTTTACTTATGATATTTATTACCTTCAAATCTCCACAGATCCTCCAGTTATGTTGGTCGTATACGAGAGCATCCAGTAAAATTTTCATGTTATCGTAGCTCTCAGTAAGTTGTACGGAATGCGCTACAGGGACTGATGCAACCCTATTCCCAATGTTGAGAAGTACTGCTTTCAAACTTCGTTTAGACGAGTCTATAAATAGCCTCCATTCTGATGCGTTATATGGCAGGCCCAAGGATTCGATTAGCCCCTCAACATTGCAGCAGTACACTAAGGAAGAGGTATTTTCGTGCACTGCAAAAAACTTGCGGAATTCTTCCTCTCGTTTCCTATACCAGGAGAATGTTGTTCCCGGAGCCAGCAAGTTGTCCTCTCGAAGTCGTGAGCCCAAGATCTCGGCAGCTAATTTGGAAAGTCCTAAATCCCTGGTAAGATCATTAAGTTTGGCCTGGTTGAGAGGCCTCGGCTCATTTGCAGCGGTATTTTGAGGTATATACGACTGGGACTGGTCATTGGCATTGGTTATTGATTCATCATCAGAATCATCGAAGTCCAGGGTTTGAGGTGGGTCGGGTATTGGAATTCCAGGACCATGGGGTACAGGTCTCATAGCAGAAGGAATGTCAGGGTATACAACAATGTGTTCATTCTTCTTGTTAACTCCTGAAAATAGAAACACAGAAACATGGATATAAAACTTGCATATGAAATAGAAGAAGCATTCAGACAGTGGCGGCTCGTGAGGGAAGGCTGCGGTCTGTAAGATATGAAATAGGTCGATGGAGTCTGTATATTTTCTTTCTTTTTCATTCATATTGTCCCTTCGGGGACAATATGAATGAAAAAGAAAGAAAATATACAATCATTGTATATGTAAATGTAACTTGTATAACAATATGTATGTGTAAATGTATTTTCTATAACAATATGTATGTAAATGTATGATTACCATTATGGTGAATATTATGCTATATATGGTGAATATTACATTATGGTGAATATTATGTCAAGTTTCATACGAGGATTTCAAAATATTTAAGAAAAATAAATTTATAAGCCCACCTTGGAGGTTTGTCATGCAGAAATAGCAATCTGTCACGTGATCCTTTCCTTCTCTCCAATCATGGGAATTCCAAAAGGCAAAGATTTCGCTCTGCCTTTGCTCCATCTCAAATTTTCAATGCACGTCTTGCAGCACATATGAGGGCGAAATTTTTGTCCTGGTCCCCTAGCTTAATTCCAAAGTATGCTCTATACATTGTCTTCACAAATTTAGTGATTTGGGACTGGTTATTTGGCATGGTAACCGTCCCACATATGTAGCAGAATCTATTGGGATCATTTTTACACGCTCTATTCATTATGAAATATTTTATCTATATGCCTGAAAAGTAAAAAAAGATATTATACAAGTGAAACAAGTGATGATAGATGTTACTGTTCCAATTCCGCTTTGACAAAATCACGAAAAATTATATTTTACTTATGAGGCCATAGCCGGATAACCTGAGCTGATTGAGAAAAACGGATTGCAGATTCGAAATCAGCAGGAAACACTCTATAAGAATCACTTACAAAACCCTTGACAGCAAAATTGATGCATACCAGTGTAATTCCAATGCTTTATTTAACCATATGTATAGATGTAACCATAGCATCAAGTGGGATAGTTCTAAAGCGCTTGTTAAAAACAGATATAATAGAAAGAAATATTCTAGAATGTGCATTTATTCATTTTAAAAACAATTTCAATAACAGTGCGGGAATGTATAAAATTGACAATATCCTGTTAAAATTTCTTTTGCCTCTCATTAACCCTTGTTTAGTATGTGCTAATTGTTTTGTTTTTCCTGTACGTTGTATATATTTATGGGCATCTCGCCTTTTATCTTCATTCCCTGACGAGGTGTAGCTCTGAATACACGAAAGGCCTTGGAATCGTTTTTCTTTTTCCTTGTGGGTTTGCAGCATTTATTCATTTCACGTGTTTTATTGTGAAATTCATCCCATATATATATATATATAAATAATACAGTTAACAAAAATATAAAATAAGTTACAGACCTAAAACTTTACTTTAAAAATAGAATAATTACAATTTTATATTTAATTTTCTCATTTATTGAGTTGTTCAGAATAGGATGCTTTTCGACATGTGTTTATACGAAATATTATAATATATATATATATATATATATATATATATATATATATGTGTGTATGTGTGTGTGTGTGTGTGTATGTGTGTGTGTGTGTGTGTGACGGGTGTCATTAGGAAATTATTTTCTTTTTGAATTGAAGTGTTTTACACTAGCCTTAGACCCACGGTTGGGATTTATTTTCCGTACGAGTTGTTTCTGCACCCCACCTTAGGCCTACGAAGCTCTTTTTTTCTTTCTTTTTTGAATTGAAGTTTTTTACACCAACCTTAGCCCCACGGGAGAACATTATGGTACCCTGAGTAACGAGTCCCGCCCGGGGTGCGAACCCGGATCCTTTTAGCGCATGTGCACTGTGGCACCTGGCTGAGGCCTAGGGCTCCAAGCAACGGACGGGTGATGCCAGGGGCGCCCAGCAACCGAACGCATGAGACTCGTGCCCGCCAACGCGCGGCGCGTCAACTGATCTGAAGGACTCATATGTGTCTGACAGCTGTCAGGCAAAGAACCCCCTTCCTCTGGGTTCCCTCCACCTCTCTCTCCCTCTCTCTCTTAGGTTAGGTATGCCCATTTCGTGGGGTGAGGCCGTCCCAGCTTCTCCCCCAGGGAAATTTTGTTCTTTTTTTCTTTTGCAACAAAGGGGTGCCTTGCAACAAAGGGGGTTGGGGGCTGACACTCTTGCAACAAAGGGGGTGGGGGTTGGTACTCTTGCAACATTATGCAACATTTCTGCACTCTGACATTTTGAGGTCATACTACTAACACATGTAATAATTGCTGAACCAGGTGGAAACTATATTACCTACCCATCAGACAACAGCATCACGTAAGGCTGCAGACATAGCAAATTCAGTATTGTCAGTTATTAAAAAGAGACATCTACAAAATGATATAGCTGTAATAGGCTGTGATAGCACAAATATCAACACTCGTTATAAAGGAGGTGTGATTTATGTTATGGAGAAAGCACTTGGTAGGCCACTTCATTGGTTTATTTGTATGCTTCATACAAATGAATTACCTCTAAGACATATTTTTCAAACAATGGATGGTACAGTACTTAGGGCAAATACCTTTGTTGGTCCTATTGGAAAGCCATTCATTTTTGTGGAAACAATCCAGTAGTACAATTCAAACCTATAACTAGTGATAAAGAACTATTATATCTGCCACAACACATTGTTGATGATCTTACTGGATATCAGCAGTACTTATACCGCATTATTTCAGCAATTAGAAATGGTACAGTTGATGAACACCTTGCTCATGTCAAGCCAGGTCCTTTTAGTCATGCTAGATGGTTAACTCTTGCTAATAGGGTTTGTAGGCTTTGTTTGAAGAGTGAAACCAACGAAGAAACTTTACACAATAACACACTTCATTGACAAATTATGGTCCTAATTGGTTTGACATCAAGTGAGACCTAATTGCATAGATGGCCCAAGGCACAGGCGTATGGGATGGCACTTTACTGCAGGGGCGGAAAAATTTACCCTGAAAATTTCAGGGTGCCCTGATTTCTGCATAAGCACTATGTGTAGCATAAAATAACACAAAGGTTAGAGCAGGGATTCCCAAAGTGGTCTGTACAGACCCCCAGGGGTCTGTAGGAAGCTTCCAGGGGGTCTCTAAGCTTTTGGAAAAATAGTAACATTAACTATATGAACTATATGGACTATATTAACTATATTAACTATAACTATATTAACTATATTAATATTTAGGGGTCCTTGGTGGTAAAAGTTTGGGAACCCCTGGGTTAGAGTATGAGTAACATATATTAAAGGCTTTTTGATATAAAGAACGCTACAATTTACAAAAATGAGATAAAAATTTTGCTATGTACATTTCTAAATGACAAGCAAAACTACGGCATTGCAGTTGATATAGATTTCAGTAAGTCCTCAACTTACATTTTAATTATTAACTACAAGTATAGTAGCAAGTAATTAATTCACCTCAAGAAGTAAAAAAAAAACCAAAGGAGTGTCAGGAAAAATCTACCCTGAAAATTTCAGTATTTGCCCTGAAAATGCTCAATTTCCTAGTCCGGGGTGGTGGTGAACCCCAGACCCCAGACCCCCCGCCTCATACGTCTATGGCCCAAGACGTGCTTTTTGCTATTAATAGGGTTAAGCATTTGCCTAGAGAATCAGTAGAAATTGTTGAGAAGTATATATCCCGAAATGCATACTTTGCTCACTCCAAAAATATTCTTCTGACAATGTTGTGTGACTCAGCTTGTGAAAAAGCTGTTTGCAAAATCATGAACATGCAAAATGAGACTGGTCAAAATTTAAAATCGAGAGATTTCAAGCTTCCTAATTTTAATTTTGATGCAAAGGACTGGGATGAAATGATTAATTGGAATGATACTAAACTAAGTAAGCCACCTTTTACAATGAAGCTAACAAAAGCAGAAATTTTAGCTATTAAAGAAAACGCATTGAACATTCCAAATTATCCCAATCATACCCAGAATAAAGAGCGTTGGATTAAATTAGTGACGAACTCTTCAAGTTTGGTATTTGAGTTTGAAGCACGAGATGGTTTTATCAGAGCTAGAATGATTTCACGTAGTCTGATGCCAGACGTAGAAATCAAAAGGATTTTGCGAAAAGTTTGCCTTCTTTATTCGAATAGTTAAGGTTGTTTTTTGCGGTTACCATTTGTGTACTATTTGCTGTGTGCTTCTATCCTCTATATATATTTAATAAAACAAATAAAAAAATGGCTATTTTTCTTTCCTTGTTTCTTTATATTCATTGCAACAAAACACTAAATTCGAAAATATCCTTAATCCAGAAAAGAAAAAGTAAATAGAAATTCATTAAGTAACGTGAAAATTATGTGCAGAAGATATATTTTTAAGTTTTGTGTCGGTTATATTTATTTGTTTCCTCAACAACATAGCCAAGAATCAATTATAAACCATCGTCAACCCAGTTACGACACCCTATTTCATATTTCGGAAAAGATTGGGCAGTTCAAGATACTCTATAATATTATTTCCGTTTTCTTTGTGTTTCTTAGTTAAAACCACATTATAATTTCAGTGTGCCTAAAGGGAAAGAAAACTTTTCTCTGGTTTCACTCCGCCCTAATATATATATATATATATTAGGGTGGTTCACAAGCATAGGGAAAATTTAGCATTTGAGATTTCACTTTTGGGTCATTGTTGCTTTTGTTCCTACACTTAGTGTAAATAACTGTGTGAAGTATGGTTGGTCTACGGTGTCGTTAAGAGGTCGCTCAATCATGCATGACGTGTCTCACTAATGACTGATTAATATAGTATGACTAAATTTGGCTTCTTCTTTTGTAGGAATGTGTAGAAATGCCACCGAAGCAATCAAAAACACGGTCTAGCAGTGAGGTGTGGTTACTAGGGAAGGCGGAGGAGAAGTTAACTAGGGCAGGACTCCCTATCAAGCTTCAAGTCCTCCGGAAATTCATGTTCCACCATCTGGAGGAGAGGAAGACAGAATATAACAGTGCGGTGATGACCATTGAGGCTTTGATCCCGTTTTGGACAAAAGCAAACGTTCCAATGACGGATACCAGATACGCTGAGAAGAATCTCCTGAAACTGTACGAGCAATACAAGGGGCTGAAGAAGAACCGCACAAAGAATTTCCCATCCTACAGAATGAAGGAGGACATATTTCGCGGAGACCTTGACGATGTGTTCGATCTTTCACGTCATGACGCCCTCGAGACCATGATGAATGAGGAGGACAAGAACTTCCTTGTCGCTCAGCTCGATAATCCCACCTCCTCCAGCTTTGGCCCGATTGACAAGACAATGGCTGACCAACAAACGAGGAAGAGGATTCGGTGTGAGGCGGAGATGAACCGAGAGGAGAAGGCCAAGCGCGAGGCGGATGCGAGATGGTCCCAGGGAGAACTGGAGGCTTCTAGTTCAAGCACATCTGAATCATCAGATTCAGATACTGTAGTTTTTAAGGAGTCAGCACGAAAACGTCCAACTCCTAAGCGATTGAAGTCTGTGATCACGCCTGACATTTCCTTAGCCTTGGATCGCCACAACATCAGTGACAGGAAAGGAATGGCAGTGGTCGCAGCAACTATTAAATCGCTGGGGCACAACTTCGACGAAGTGTCAATCTCACGCAGCACCATTCGTCGCGTGAGACAATGTACACGTGAAGCGGTGTGCCGCGAAGATCAGGCCACTTTCAAGACCCATGAGCCCCTTCTCTTGCACTGGGATAGTAAGCTGCTTACAGATATCTCCCATGGGTTAGAGGTGGTGGACCGTGTGGCTGTGATTGTAACCGGTAACGGGGAAGAGAAACTCCTTGGAGTTCCAATGGTAGCTGCTGCAACTGGAGCATCTGAGGCTCAGGCGTGCCTGAAGCTTGTGGACGACTGGTCTTTGAGGGGCAACGTTCGAGGTCTTGTTTTTGATACAACTGCGTCCAACACGGGACTTCATGCTGGAGCTTGTACTCTCATTGAAAAGGAGTTGGGTATTGATCTGGTGTGGATCGCTTGCCGACACCTCGTGGTAGAAGTCGTCCTTGCTGCGGCCTTCGGTGCTTGTTTCGGAACATCCAGTGGACCTGAAATTGGCCTATTCAAGCGCTTAAAGCAGCACTGGGTTTTCATTGATCGCAGCAAGTTCGAGAGTGCACCCGACAGCCTGTTCATTGAAACAGCAGAGCAGAGGAAGGAAATGGTCTTCTACTACAAGGAGGCTGTCAAGAAGAAGAGCCAGCGGGACGACTATGATGAACTGATGCTTCTCCGCCTCCTTTTCTTGGGAGGGAAGCTTGACGGTCCTGTGAGAATTCGAAGCCCTGGAGCCATGCACCATGCGCGATGGATGGCCAAGGCCATTTACACGTTCAAGGTGGTCCTATTCAGAGATCAATTCACCTTGCTTCAGACCGAGAAACGGAACATCGAGGAACTAAGCCTGTTTATCACACTCCTTTACGGCCGCTACTGGAACGAGGCCAGTGTTGCATACATGGCTCCATTGAATGACCTCACTTTCTTGCGCCAGCTGAAAGCTCACCCAAGAAAGACGAACGACGCGGCATTTGCCGCGATGAAGCGCCATTTGTGGCTCATTTCTGAGCACTTAATCCCCTTGGTGGCACTCTTTGATCCTCGAGTTCACGCGTCCACGAAGGAGAGGATTGCTCACAACATCGTAGCTGTTCCCGAAAAAAGAAAAGGACTCAAGCGCGTGGACGGAAAAACGTTCTCCTCGAGCAATCCCTTGGAATTCTATGCCACAAAACGTTCAGCAATCTTCTTCAACCTCGTCATGCAGCACGGAAGTGAACAGGCGCAATCATTCCTGTCCAAGACACCAAATGATTGGAACACAGATCCAGCTTACCAAGGAATGAAGGAACGTGTAGAGAAGATGGCAGTGGTTAACGATTGCGCAGAAAGAGGAGTTGCGCTCATTAAGGCTTTCAACAGCACAATCACGAAGGATGAAGCGCAAAAGCAGTACCTTCTCCGCGCAGTCGCTCAGCACCGCAAGGAATTCAAAGAGTCGACTAAAACTGGTCTCAAGAAGACCTAAAGATCTTCAACTGTGTGCATTATTTGTTCCGCTGTTATAATTTCATAATATATTAATATACAATATATATAATAAAAACTAAAAATTGATGTCTCAAAATTGAAGTCAACCAATTTACGGGACCTCGGGCATATTGGCGGTATATATATATATATATATATATATATATATATTATATATATATCTATATATATATATATATAATATATATATTTTTTATATATAATATAGTCATAAATTGTCAAGTCATTATTCAAATTGTTTCATTTTGAGCGAGTGCATAAAAAGGTTCTAGAGCAAAGATAATTGGCACGTTTATTCTTGTGGGGCAATAGAATAAGGGCAGATGTGACCGAATTTAAAATTCCAGAAAACGCTGTTGTGGACCACCCTAATATATATATATATATATTCTTCTAAATATATATATACAGGGTGTTTATAAAGTCCCTATCTGTTTCAGTGATAATGTAGCAAAAAGGGTAAAATTCAATAACAATATAATAGAAGGCATACATTTAATGAATACTTAAGCATATGATTCTACATGAGCACCATCAGTATCTCTACAGAGTTCGAATCTGTCAGCAGCATTGCGGAACACATTTTGGAGCATCCCAGGGGTTATTTTTGTAACTGCTGTTACGATACGAGCACGTAAATGTCCCAGCTTCATTCAGATGGCATTTTAAACACAGTCGTCTTTCGACAAGATGGGGCACCTTGTCATCACGCAAACATTGTTTGGGAGTACCTAAATGAATGATTTCCAAATCGGTGGATCGGACGTGGAGGCAACAGGTCCTGGGCGGCTCGATCTCCTGACCTAACGCCCTTGGATTTCTTTGCATGGGGCTTTATCAAATCTAACGTCTATCGAACGAGGATTACAGATCTGCAAGATTTACCTGCTCGTATTGTAACAGCAGTTACAAAAATAACCCCTGTCATGCTCCAAAATGTGTTCCGCAATGCTGCTGGCAGATTCGAACTCTGTAGAGATATTGATGATGCTCATGTAGAGTCATATGCTTAACTATTCATTTAATGTATGCCTTCTATTATACTGTTATTGAATTTTACTCTTTTTGCTACGTTTTCACTGAAATAGATAGGGACTTTATAAACACCCTGTACACGTATATATATATATATATATATATATATATATTTAGGGTGGATCGATTTTACATTTTTTTCGATTTCCATATTCTAATAGAGACAAACACTTGCGCATGCATGAGAAAATAGCCTCTGCAAAATCTTAGCTTAATAGGTAATCATCTTCTGCCCTAGGCAGAGCGAGGAAAATCATATTTTAGTAGTCAAAAACGTATTTTTCTTATAATTTTTAAAATATTTCAATATGCATCAAAATTATTCCTAATAAATATAAAGTCGATGAAAAAGACCACATATGATCGTTTTTCCAAGCGCGTTGTCCTACGTTAATATCTTTTGCCCCCGGCAACAACGTCAAATGTTGAAAAAATAGGTAATTTATATACATATTTTCAGATCGACTCTTTGTCTTAAATAATGCATTTATATATTTCCCATAGCATTTATATCGTTGCTTAGGCATGAAATAACACACACGCAAAATTTTATGACTCTAGAGTAATATCTTCTGTCCCCGAGAAAAGTCTAAATGTGGATTATAATTACGTTAATGCGAAGTTATAAGTACGATAAGTACTAAGTACAGCTCCTCGCTTGCTAATTTTATAAAATTAGCAACCCAGAACTCACCACGAGTAGGTGGCTGTACGTCGAGTTCCACCCTATCCAGCCCCAATCACCCTTCCTTTGGCTGCATGTCGATTTACATACGGTAATCTTTCTTAGAATCAAATCGTGGAATTTTTGTTCGGGAGTGAAGACGGGAGCGGATGAATCCGTCCCTCTCTTCTATTCCACTTACACTGGCAGAGGCTTCGGTTACTAATTTGATGAGTCTCTCGACCGCTTGAGTATGACAAGGGAATAGTGGGATCAGTCCATCAGGCTGGTCTCCCGTCTCAACACACTCTTTTATTCGGGTATCAGGTATTGTTTTTGTAACGGGGGGTTCGGTCACCTCAGCCGTTTGCCAGTTGATCATTTCGTAATAGTTTTGACTATCGTAGAGCAGCTCAGGCATGGCGAAGGCTCGAATTTCCCCCGCTGGTGATTGTTTTGATCGTGCTTTTAATATTCTTCTCCATCCCAATTCTCTTATGTGTTGCTCATCGGCATGTAGCATGGAGATCAAAATATTTTCTGAGTGAGCAAAGAAAGAATTTCTACGGAGGACTTTGTTGGCGATTGTCTTAGATCTTTGAGGCATGGTCTGAGAGAGACGCATCATTTCGAAAAAATTTTTGCGCCCTCAGTGAAACGAGTTTTTCTTTATCTTAAACCAAATTGGTGCGTAAACTGTCATAATGAATCGCACAATTTCGTTGAAGGTGCTGGAGGGTTCACTGGTTGAAACATAGAGGCGCAGAAATCTATTTGCTGTTGTCAGCCACCTGGAATGCGCCATCTTACCTGGATTTCGAGCCGCGAGAGCTGAAGAGCAGCTACCGCTCGACACTGCTCTGTACATGCCTAACAAATATTTTTGGTCAGTGCTCAACTCGGCATCATCTCTGTCAATGTCGGGAGATGGAATGGCATCGAATTCTGTAATTGGAAGTTTTTCGCAGTCGTTCAGTTGTTTTCCAACTGGTCCAGTAAAGCCCATTGGTCCAGTTGTTTTGCCGTCCAAATCTTGAATGAGGTGTCGCAGTGATAATTCATTAATGTGTAATAGGCATATGATCCACTGAACTGGCCTTTGTAGTTTCATTTCAATCATACGAAGCATACGAATGCTATGGGAAATATATAAATGCATTATTTAAGACAAAGAGCCGATCTGAAAATATGTATATAAATTACCTATTTTTTCAACATTTGACGTTGTTGCCGGGGGCAAAAGATATTAACGTAGGACAACGCGCTTGGAAAAACGATCATATGAGGTCTTTTTCATCGACTTTATAGTTATTAGGAATAATTTTGATGCAATTGAAATATTTTAAAAATTATAAGAAAAATACGTTTTTGACTACTAAAATATGATTTTCATCGCTCTGCCGGGGGCAGAAGATGATTACCTATTAAGCTAAGATTTTGCAGAGGCTATTTTCTCATGCATGCGCAAGTGTTTGTCTCTATTAGAATATGGAAATCGAAAAAATGTAAAATCGATTCACCCGAGAGAGAGAGAGAGAGAGAGAGAGAGAGAGAGAGAGAGAGAGAGAGAGAGAGAGAGAGGGTGTTCCAGAAGTCATCACTCCATCTGAAGTAGCTGTAACCTTAATTTAATTATTGTTTTTTTCAATTTTTTTCCAGATTGTAGAAGATCAACCCCAATAATGTAAAGATGGAACACTACACACCACAACAACGGGCCGCAATCATTATGATGTACGCCAGAAACAGGTCTTTAATCGAGAATATCGAAGGACACCAACTGCTCAGACAATTCGACGTTTGGTTGCGCGATTTGAGGGGTCGGATCAACTGGTGATTGGATACGTACAGGGAGACCCCGAACAGTTCGGACTGTGGAAAGCATGGAGCGTGCGAACGAAAGTGTGCGAGAAACCCCGGAAACATCCGTAAGGAGACGTTCCACTCAATTGGGGATCTCAACAACGTCCCTACATCGAATATTGCATATCGACTTACATCTTTATCCCTATAAGATACAGATGGTTCAAGAATTAAGACCTCAGGATGCCGAAGCACGCCTTACTACTGCCGTGGACTCTTAAATCTTAATGCCGAAATTGAATCTTTTTCATCAAACATAATGATGTCGGACGAGGCTCATTTTGAGCTAAGTGGCTTTGTTAATAAGCAAAATAGCAGGTTCTGGGGAACGGAAAACCCCAGAAACACCCACTGTAGGCCACTACACCCACAAAGTGTTACGGTTTGGTGTTGTGTGACGGCTGGTATCGTTATTTGGCCGTACTTTTTCGAAGATGGAGAAGGAAATCCCATTACCATAAATGGTGATCGCTGCAGAGCAATGATTCGAGACTTTTTGGTGCCAGAGTTGGAGCGTTTAGGTTTGGAGAATATGTGGTTCCAACAGGATGGTGCTACGGCACACACTGCTCGGGAAACGATGACCATTTTGAGAGAGATTTTTCCAAATCGTTTAATTTCAAGATATTGAGATTTGAGTTGGCCTGCGCGCTCTCCTGATTTGACTGCCCCTGACTTTTTTGTGGGGGCATCTGAAGGAGAGAGTTTATGTCAACAAACCAGCAACCCGGGCAGAGCTGAAAGTTAACATCCGTGCCGAAATAGCCAATCTATCGGGAGAAACATTGAGCAGGGTCATGCAAAATGCCATAGAAGGCCATTTGTTGGACATCATTTTCAGAACATAATTCTACTGTAAATAAAATCAATTATTTCCACTTTCTACAGTATTTGTTGTTTTATTGGTTCAAAAGTTATAATCAAAACAAATGGGGTGATGACTTTTGGAACACCCTGTATAATGAGGCTAACAAAGAATGTTTAGGAGACAACAATGAGACAAAAGTCATGTCTTTCGAACTTTACTTAATCAAAAAAAATTGGATCACCTAAAGATCAGGAACCCTGAAGATTAGAGCCACCAGCCTTCTTTAGTTAGCTTTATAAGGCTAACTAACGAAAATATCACGACCTAACCTAACCATTCGTTAGGTCATCTGTACGCCCTTGACGATTGGTTAGGTTAGGTCGTAATATTTTCGTTAGTTAGCCTTATAAAGCTAACTAAAAAAGGCTGGTGGCCCTGATCTTCAGGTGATCCAAAAAATTAAATAATATTCGATTAAAATGAGTCGTTCACAAATATAAGCAAAAATAATGTAGATCGAGGTGGTGTTAACATGTCGCGAGTCGGCCCAAGAATTCTCGAAATACGAAGGAATGTATCCTTTATATCGGCGAAACAAAAATCGCAAATCAAGCAAACGAAAGGAAAAAATCTTTCATTTTTTTTTTTTAGAGTTTCTTCAAATGCAGAAACTACGTCGTAAGATCAGCAGAAATGAGAATCTTAATTCGATACGATTAGCCGATGGATTTTTTGTATCATAAAATTAATATACAGGGTGTACATAAAGTCAGGATCTATTTTTGTGAAGCACTTGGAAATTATATGGAATTCAATCATAAAATGATAAAGTGGTGACATTTATTAAATAATTAAGAGTAGGATTCGACCTGACGCCCATCAGTATCCTGCACAGCTCAAATCGTTCCGCAGCATTTCTAAACACATTCTGGAGCATTTGCGGGGTTATGTTATCTGCAGCAGTTCGTATACGTGTACGTAAGTTTTCAAGACTCGTAATCTTCGTCTGATAGACGTGCGACTCGATAAAGCCCCATGCAAAGAAATCTAAAGGGGTTAAATCTGGTCATCTCGCAACACAAGGTCTGTTGCTTCCGCGTCCGATCCAGCGATTTGGAAAACGTCCATTTAGATAATCCTGAACAATTTTGGCATAGTGACAAGGAGCACCATCATGTTGATAGACGACGGTACTAACAATCCTATCCCCGTCGTCTATCAACATGATGGTGCTCCTTGTCACTATGCCAAAATTGTTCAGGATTATCTAAATGGACGTTTTCCAAATCGCCTGATCGGACGCGGAAGCAACAGACCTTGGCCAGCGAGATCACCAGATTTAACTCCTTTAGATTTCTTTGCATGGGGCTTTATCAAATCGCACGTCTATCAGACGAAGATTACGAGTCTTGAAAACTTACGTACACGTATACGAACTGCTGCAGATAACATAACCCCGCAAATGCTCCAGAATGTGTTTAGAAATGCTGCGGAACGATTTGAGCTGTGCAGGGATACTGATGGGCGTCACGTCGAATCCTACTCTTAATTATTTAATAAATGTTACCACTTTATCATTTTATGATTGAATTCCATATAATTTCCAAGTGCTTCACAAAAATAGATCCTGACTTTATGTACACCCGTTACAATATATACCAAATTTATATAAAATTCAATATAGGATTATACAAAAACATACGACACAAAAGAGCAAGAGAAAAATTAGTTCGGAATGTAGACTAAATGCTGATGGCCAAATTCCTTGTTATTTTTTGTTATATTTAAGTTCATTTTTTATGTTGACGAAATGGATTTATTGCTTTGTTTTAACCCATGGGTGGAACAAAGGCTCTTTCCTCCAAATTTGTTTCTATGTTCTAAACCAGTGGTGCCCAACCTTTTTAGGTCGTGGGCCAAATTTGTTATCTTAAAATGGGCAAGGGCCATATATATATATATATATATATATATATATATATATTTCGCGGTGTGTATTTTCACTTAGATTCTTTTCCACATTTTGAAGTGAAGCACACACCGCAGTGAAAGGAATTAGTGACGCTCCAACTGTGAGGATGGTTCGGTACCTTCAGAGTTTACATTAAAGAAGTTCGAAATAATTGTATTTTTTCTGATGTGTTTCATAACAACAACACTCGAGTGCGAATCATTGATTTTATTGAATAAAACTTGGATGACAGCGCTTAAAATATATAGGTAACATTTTTATTTTTGTTGAATCATGGACGGCCGGATAGAAACTACTGGGGACCTGTATTCCGCCCGCGGGCCGCTGGTTGGGCATCACTGTTCCAAAGTAATGGCATAAATATAAGCGACAAAAATTAAACCTTATAGCAAATGAAACTAAAACAAAGTAAATATGTACGTAGTTTCGACTACACGATTACGTAAAAAATAAAACTAAACGACCTACAATAAGTTATTTAAAGGAAATAAACTAATGACAGAAATTAAAATGTTTATTCCTATTATGTGGTCATTGATCGTTATTCACTAAAAGAAATTTGATTGTCTTTTCTTTGATAACTGACTGAATTGAGTTAATTTCCGCAAATATTTTTATGCAAGGAGAAGGGGGCCAAGGACAAGCGCCCGCAAAAGTGAACCCTACGCAGAAGAAGAAGAAAAAGAGAGCCAAACACACGGTCTCCAAGATTGAATGATGCCATTTTTCTTTTTTAAATATAACTTATGAAAAGATTGCGTAGTGTGTAAGCTGCATGGATGTGTAGTGAGAAATAAAGGGAGAAGTGTGTGTGGGTGTGTGAGAGCATGCTGGACTGGTCACAGGGTAGATGAGACACGGAAAAAGATCAGATGAAGAAGAAGTAGCATGGGTGCAAAAGGAGAGAGTGCATTGCAAATGCAAATGTTCCTTAATGTTGCAAAGGAAATGTTGCAAGAGGTCATGCAACAAAGCGGGAATGTTGCAAGAGGTTATGCAACAAAGGGGGAGCGGAAGTGTTGCAAGAGGTTATGCAACAAGGGGTTATACAATGAGGTAGGTTGATTTTCCGCAATTTCTTAGATATCGACTTTGGACTAGTCGAGATAGTCAGGGCTTAATATGATAATAACTGACAAAAAATTTCAGATCCCTAGGCTTTAACCATTTTTTGAGGAAACCGTTTCAAATATCGTCAAAAAATCGTACCGAAAAATACCGCATTTTCGCAATTTTCAGCCGAAAAAATCATGCTATTTTCATAAAAAAATCCTGGAAAAAGTTACAATTTTATTGAAAAAAGTAAAAAAAAATGTACAGAGTCAAATAAACATATTTAGATCCCAAGATCATCATAATTTTCACTGTAAGAGTAGGGCGGGTCATACTATGCATTTTTTTAAATCAATGGAGAGGGGTGTTCAAATGACATATTTTGGTGTATAGAACACAATTCTGAAGAAAATATTTAATTCTGATAACCCTAACCTACATCATTTTGCAGTTGATTATTATTAAATTGTTGATTATTTTACTATTGTAGTTACCCCAGAATATGTCTTCTCACGTTTTCTATCATGGCTGCTCACGTTATCTCTCATAGAGCATTGTTCTAACTAATTCATATAAACACATATAATGTAATTCATATAATAATAATAATAATATTTAAATACTCAAATAAAAAGGTGTGCCATTCCACTTAATTGTAATTATCATACAGAGAAGGCAGCCAGGAAGGATGTTAAGAGATTTTTGGCAGATGGTGATGAGGATCTGGAATTGGAGAGAAGTGGTGATGAATATGAGTTTGTTCCTGAAGTTGAGCTCTTCCCTCAAACTGACCCTGAGCCAGCAGCTTCGGCAAAGGTACAGAAAAACTATGATGAGATTCAAAACATTGCCCTTGCTAGTGTAAGGTATGGCATAGGGCTGAGGCCAACTGCAGCGATAGCAACAGCAGCTCTGATTGACGCAGGAATCATCACAGAAGACAATACAAGTAAAGTGATTGATAAGAGCAAGGTCAAGAGAGCACAGGAGAAGTTGATGAGAGAGCTGGGGGAATAGTTCGAGAAGAAGTGCAGGGAGGAGGGGGGGATCTCTTGCATCCTCTTTGATGGGCGGATTGACCTGACCAATAGGGTGGAGCGAAAAATACTTTGTTTCTAGTATGAAGTTCTAATAGTGATTAAAAGTTGCAACTAGTAGACGATATATACCTGCCAAAATATGAGTTCATTTGTTTAATATTTTCAGCTGCCACCAGGGGGCTAAAGTTAACACAATTTTGGGTAAAAAGGAAAAAAATGCTTCTATTTTAGGTTTAGCAAACTATTATAAAATTTTATCTTAGAATTATCTATTAGTTTGATTAAGATTCTTAAATGATAAGAATTCGTTTCGTAAAAATGCCTTTTCATATGCTTAATATCTTCAGCTGCCACAAGAGGGCTGAAGTTAATTTAAAAATGACAATTAAGTATGATTCTGTATTTACTTGAAAAAGGGAACAGTAATAAATTAGGATGTCTCTCCTTTATACTGGCTTGAGACAGTTAAGAAACGTTATTTCGTGCCTTAGCGGAGTTACCACCCTTTCCCCAACCAACCTCCCTCTTGAAAGGGTTCTTGCTGAAGACTATTTAGTAATTTGCTTTTGTGTCAAATTTTGGTTGTTTTTTCCTTGATTCTAATGTAGCACGAATCCAACCGTCTCTGTTTGTAGGTCCGCAGACTGATCCAGCAGCGTCTGTAACGAGCTTGACGCATCTCTCTACGGCTTGTGTATGACATGGAAACTGAAATAATTCTGAATGAAGAGTAGTACCATGTTTGATGCATGATTCAATATCATCAAGAGAAACTCCTTTGGTTATCGGTGGTTCTGCTATCTGAAAATCTTGCCACATAATGAGATCTGTATAGACTTTGGCATAAAAAATTATTTCTGGCACCTTAAAATACCTGATAACATCTGTTTCTTGAATGCATGCCCTTGCTTTTATGATACGCCTAAATCCCAACTGACGCACATGCTCCCTTTCATCAGCTATCATTGCAATGAGAATGTTTTCTTGATTTGCGTAATATGCATTTCGCTGAATGACTGAGTCATGTACTCTCCTAAGCTCTTCAAGGAGATACCGGCTTCTTGCAATCATATGCCACATATGTTTAGCACCATATTGGCATAATGGTTTACGCTTTATCTGAAACCACATTGGTGCGTATACCCTAACAATGAAAGTAGCTAATTCTTGTAAATTGCCTGAAGGATTCTCTGTGCTTGCATATAACCGCAGAGTCCTGTTTGCTGTGGTGAGCCACCTTGAATGTAATATATTGCCTGGACTCTTATGACTAAGACTCTTTGAGAATGTTCCACTTGATATAGCCTTGTGAATTTCAAGAAGGTATTTCTGGTCAGTACTTATGTCATCTACATCAACTTCACACATGTCCTCTTGAATTTCAATGGGTTTGAAGTTAACTATGGGAAGCTTTTCACAGTCTGAAAGTGCTCGGCCAATTTCTCCTGAAAATGCTCTTGGTCCAGTAGTGGTACCATCCAAGTGATGAAACAGATGGCGCAATGGAAGTTCATTAAGGTGTAAAAGGCATATCAGCCACTGCAATGGCTTATTAAAGGCTTCTTCCAGTAATCTTATTGTGCCTCCAATACTACCAGTGTTAACCACTGTCGAATCACAGCCAACTGCAACGATGTTCCCTATATCAACATTCCTTTCTTTCAAGCAATTCACTAGCACTGTGCAAATGTATTTAGCTTTGCCACTGGAAGGTGTCACATGTGCAAAGTACAGAGAGTGTGGTTCAGATATTATGCTGATATGCTCTTCGCGTTTGGTTCTTTGGTGATTAGAGCCATCACTCTCCTGGACTTGAATCGTTGTTTTATCCTTTCTGCCATCAAAGTATAATCCCCGCATGGTTTTTGGCTCTCCTATCTGTTGTGGTTCCTTTCTCTGTTTTTGTCTTTCACGTCTTAGCTTACTTCTGTCTATAATATTCCCTTTGTCTTCGGGAGTAACAATTTTAAGATCTGCCAATACTGCAGAAGCAATAGCAGCCCCAGCTCTGTCCGACATTTTAAATCTATCACAAGTAATTGCTAATGAAGGCAGTGGCTCACGCATCTGTTGTTCTGATATTACATATTGAGTCGAGGTTGTATCTTCCTCAGTTCAGATATCTCTTCTAGTTGTTGAAGTTCACTTGTCTCTGTTTCGATTTGTAAGTTGGACGTATTGGTTATAGCAGCACTAGTTGTTTGTGAGGATTCCAGACGTGCTTTTTCCATTTCCTTTCGATGTTCTCTTGCTTGTAATCGTCTTGTGTGTGCTATGTCAATGCTTCCTATCACCATTATTCTGCGTGTTCGTTGGCCATTTAAAAAATCCTGCTCTTTTGGAGGGACTTTCTTACTCTTTTCACATGAGCATCTCCTAAACTCCTTACATTTGCAGGTGCAGATGTCAAACAAAGTGCATTTTGAAGAGTTTTCAAATTCTTCAAGCTGATTTTTGTACTTAGGCTGATCCTTGCGTGACTTGTATGGCTTTAATAAGGACCTGTATTTATCATGGTACACTCGCATCATCTGTAAAACGCGTGTATGTGAAACTATTGGCAAAGAGGCCTTCTTCCAAATATTTTCTACCTTTTTGGAAACTGCCTCTGCTATTTCAGAAAATGAAGGCTCCTTGTTATTCATCTGCTCCTTCACTAAATGTTTTGTGAACAGGTAATCTTTCATAATGCAGTTATAAGTTGGTAGTTGCATATCACTCATCTCACAAGGTACTTCAAATATGGCACACTTCATATGTTCTCTAGTGAAATGTTTATATTTAGTATTTGATGCCATAATATTTTTAAGAAAAATTCACAATCACAAAATATCCTGTAACATCAAAACATTATATGATTAATATATATATATTTTATAAGTATATATAATATATTATATAATATATAATATATTATATAAATAAACTAAAATTATATAATACATTATAACAAGCATTTTATAATAAAATAAATATTATCTCTATATAAATCACTTTAAAATAGTTTTATAATATTCCGATCATATTAAAAAACTCTCCGATCAACTGAGCGACTAGGGCTACTACCTAAGAAGACAAGTGTTAACACACTGTTCTAATGACTCACAGAAAGAAATTCCTTCACACCAAAACCCTCCCCCACAACCCTCCACAAACCCTCCCCCACAACCCTCCACAAACCCTCCCCCACAACCCTCCACAAACCCTCCCCCACAACATTCAGTGTAGTCTCAACATGACTCAGTTACTCTAAATTGTGTTAACTTCAGCTCTCTTGTGGCAGCTGAAGATATTAAGCATATGAAAAGGCATTTTTACAAAACGAATTCCTATCATTTAAGAATCTTAATCAAACTATTAGATAATTCTAAGATAAAATTTTATAATAGTTTGACAAACCTAAAATAGAAGCATTTTTTTTCCTTTTTACACAAAATTGTGTTAACTTTAGCCCCCTGGTGGCAGCTGAAAATATTAAACAAATGAACTCATATTTTGGCAGGCATATTTCGTCCACTAAATGCAACCTTTAATCACTATTAGAACTTCATACTAGAAAAAAAGTATTTTTCGCTCCACCCTACTGACCAATGTGATGATGGAAGCTGAGGGCAGTGACCAATCTTTTCCCGCAAAGATCAAGGAAGAACACTATAGTGTTGTTAGTGAGCCTGGCAGCTACTATCTGTTCCACTTTACCCCAGAGAAAGCAACTAAAGAGGAGTCACATGCGGAGAAGATTGCTAAGGTCCTGTTTGCCTGGCTGAAAGAGAGGGGTTATGATAAGACCTTGTTGGCCATTGGAGGAGACTCAACAAATGTCAACACTGGTGTGAAAGCTGGAGTAATGCGGAAGCTGGAGCTGCACCTGGGGAGAAAGCTGGTCTGGTTGGTGTGCAACCTGCACACTGTTGAACTTCCCCTGCGCCATCTCATTGTTGACCTTGATGGCCCTACTCTGTCAGACAAAAAATTATCCGGGCCAATAGGAAAGCTCCTTGATTCTGCTACAGACTTTGATATCAATCCAAACTTCACCCGAATCTCTGTTGGCCCTCCACTGATCAAGCTTCCTGACAAGGTCATTCAAGATCTCTCAACTGATCAATACTATGGCTATAAAATTGTCTGTGCAGTCAGGGATGGAGTACTTCCTGCAGGGCTGGCTTTGTTAGAGATAGGACCAGTAAACTACAGCCGCTGGCTCACCACAGCGAACAGACTTCTCAGGCTCTGGGTGTCAAAGCACGGACTTAAAGGAAAGAACCTGAAGATTCTGCAATTCATTGTGGAATTCATCATTGGAGTGTATTACTCATGTTGGTTCAACGTGAAGGTCAAGCACTCCTGGGTCGAAGGGCCTAGGCACATCCTCTTTCAGCTGGACTGCCTCAAGTCCCAGAGAAAGGAGGTGCTGGATATTGTGATGCCAACTGTGAGAAGATCTGCTTGGTATGCCCACAGTGAAGTCATCCTCCAAACACTACTCTGCTCTGAGGATCAGAAGGAGAGGATTGAAGGGGTGGAGAGAATCCTGGCCATCAGGGGAGAGGGGGACCCGGACACTCAGCTGGGGGACTCCTCTGTTAGGAGCATAAGGACACCTGACATCAATTGTGATGCTTCCAGCATCGGTGACTTGATCAGCTGGTCAGAAGGTGTGTCAGAGCCACCTCTCACCTGCTCTCTAAGCACCTCAGAGGTGAAAAACTTCATCAACACCCCCATGGAGGTGCGCAACTGGCCTTGTCACACACAAAGCATTGAGAGGGTTGTTAAAATGGTGACTGAGGCTTCTGCTAAGTACTTCTCACAGGAAAAGAGGGATGGAGGGATCAGGGCTCAGGAGACCAGCAGGAAACTGATGTCCAAGTCTGAGTCAAAGCAGGATTTGTGCAACCTGGCAAAGTTCAAGATGTCAGGAGAATGATCTTTGTAATTATATCCAGTGATATACATGCAGTTCACCTATTAATAAATATATGTAAAGTTGATTTGGCCTTGTCAATATAAATGATTTACCTTATATCTTTTAATATATTATAAAGGGGTTCAAAAGGGTAAAATTGGCAATTTAGAAATACAAAATGATGTAGGTTAGAGTTATCCTATCCAAAAAATAAGCTCATATTTGAATTCCCCATGTAAAAACACATAATTTAGACACCCCTGATGGTAGGATTTCCTTCAGATTCATGTTGTCACCTGAGTACGACCCGCCCTACTGTAAGAGCCCTTAGAATAGGCTGACCATACGTACCGTTTTGAACGGGACAGTACCGTTTTTTTTATGGGTTCTGTATGGGTTCTGTCACTGAAGAATAATTGTAAGCTCAATATGTTTATGTACTTACTTTTTCATGAATACAGAATATTACATAACCCCCGTCCCTTTTTTGCCATCCCAATGTCCCGTTTTTGTCTCAAGGAAATATGGTCAGCCTACCTTAGAAGCAAAGGAAGGCCTCATCTGGCGGCTTAGGGCTTTGGCCAGAATGTGTTTGTGCCTTGATTCGAGTCCATAAAGAGTATGGGAAGCTTCAGATGTCAGCTTCACAGCCCTTTCAACACTCTGAGAATGTGAAGGCAGATCAGGCAGCTCCAGCTTGGTGCCATTCAGCAATGCTTCTTGAAGCTCCTGGTCAGAAAAGTCTTCTGTGAGAGCAGGTTCACAGATGCCTCTTTGAGAAAGGTTGATTAGTTCTGACCAGTGGATAGCTTCAATGTTGATGGCTGTGATCTTCAGCCTCTTCTTGGCTGGCTTCCCACTTCTGAAAGAATAATAATTAATTTATTTTTTATTTCAGTTTAAGATTTAATCCCTATTAGTCTCAGAATTGCTGATTTAAATTAAACTTAAATTAAAAAAAAAAAACCGAGTTCTATAAATCCCCATAATCGATTTTTTTTTCAGAAAGAAGGTAAGATTATTTCCATTATCAGAGGGGAGGGGGGTAATTGGGATAAGAAAATGTGAAAAAAATTCGATTATGGGGATTTATAGAACTCGGCCCTTTTTTTTATTAAATAAATCCCCATAATCAAATTTTTTTTCACATTTTTTTTAATTAATAAATGCTTACCTGATGGACAGAATTTTTTTGAGTGCAGCTTCTCTCACTTCCAAGTCATCAGACTTCATCATGGAGTACAGCACATTCTCGGGCAGCAAGGCAAAAGCATTGTACTTCAGGTTCTTCAAAGCAACACCTTGAATTTCTTCAGACTGCTGCTTGATCCTCTGGATCATGTTGAAGATGTACAGCTGCTGATTGTGGAACTTGCTGTCCCTTTTGATCTCAAACCAACTGACTGCATACACTTCCACAATGAACTTGATGGCCTGGTAAAGCTTATCCTGTAGTTCTGGAGGGTAAGCACCTCTGGTCCACAGACACATCAATCTAATTGCCAAAGTCAACCATCTTGCATGGTTTAATGGTCCAATTTTCCAGGCAGCAAATCTTGGGTTGACTTTGCCCCTGGAAATTCCAAGCACATACTCCAAAAGAAGCCTCTGGTCGCTACTGAGATCATTCAGTGTCTCCTCAGCAAATTCCATGTCATCCAGGGGGCCACTGAGTTTGGTGAATTCCACTTGTGGCAGATCTTGGTAGTCAATTTCAGTTTTCCCAGCGGACCAGTGAAAGCAGTGGGAGTTTTGGTACTGCCATCAAGATGCTTGAAAACAGCTCTGAAAGGAAGCTCATTCTGATGGAATGAACAGCTAATGGTGTGCAATTTCCGCTCAATTTTATTTTCCAGAGCTGTTACAAGGCCTCCTTCCCAGCCAGTGTTTGTATTTGTGTTGTCAAGGAGGACAGCTTTCAGGGTATGAACACTGTTAAACTCATCCAAGACACTAACAACTTCTTCACCAAGAAGAACTCCAGTCGCACCTTTAATTGGGATGACTCTGTGAGTAAGATATGTTCCACTTTCAGTTCCCGGCTCCTTTGTGAAAGTCAAATGGTGCTCTTGTCCCTTTCCTTTCTTCAGCTTAGTCGCCCCATTTTCATCCTTAACTTCTCTGTACAACAAAGTGTCCTTGTCAACTTTCCCATCAACCCCAATACAGACTAACTTTTCCAGACCCTCATTGTGCTTTTCATCACTTTTCACTTTCATTCCAGCTTTTTCCCTGTCCATTTTCGATTTATCAACTATTATCTGTTTCACATCAAGGCCAGGCTTAAGCAGGTCCATAGCTTGTAAGTCCAGGAGGAAGGCATTAGTAAGACTTGCCCCAAGATTGGAAGAAACATCACCCCTGATCAGTTCCATGGCATATCTGGGGGTTTTCATAAAGCTGTAACCTCCACTTGGGTGCCTCCTTGGCTTGAACTCTTCAGCTTCACCACCAGATGGCTGAAATGAAAATAAAAAAATAAATTACTAAGGCGAAAATGGGGGAAAATAGGGGAAAATAGGGGTAAAAAAAAAGTAGGGAAAAATATGGGTAAAAATCGACGAAAATGGGTGGAAATAAGAATAAATTACTTAAACGAAAATGGAGGGGAAAAAGTGGGAAAATGGGGGGAAAAAATGGGTAAAAATTCAGGTAAAAAGTCGGCGAAAATGGGTGAAAAAAAGAATAAATTACTAAAGCCAAAATGGGGGAAAAAAGGGGGGAAATAGGGACAAAAAGTAGGGATAAATTTGGGTAAAAATGAGATAAGATATAAGAAAAAATATATATTACGTCTCCTGATTCTCCTGAGCTGGATTCAAAAGAAATATCTTGTGAAGGTGTGGAGGCAAAAGTGGCCAAATCCACTTCCTGCTGCTGTTGAATCTGGCTCTGTAATCTTTCTGCTTCAGCTGCAGCCCTCTGGTCTCTCTTCACAGCAGCTTTATCCACAGATCCCAGTTGGAAAGAGCCCTTGGGTCCTATTTTGGCCCTCTGATCTCTCAAGTATTCCCTCTCCTCTACTGGAACCTGAAATATTAAAGTATATTAAATAGCGGATCTAAAATAAGAGATAAAATCCTGAAAAAAAAATGATTATTAATTTCTATTACCAGTGGGGGGGAAGGAAGATTACAGGAGGAAAATACGGATAATTTTCAATTACAAGCATTGAATTTCCTTTCATTTAAAAGGCACCTAATCGCACTAAGTTAGGCCAGTTAAAAGTTAAAAAAATAATAGCATTACCTTCTTACTGGGAGGACAAGTGCAGATTATGTGCTGTGTTTGACAATTTTCTTTCTTGCACTTCACAGCATTGTCATCACAGGGACGAACAGGTAGCTTACAGGTGCAAGCAGAAATGTCAAAAAGTTTATCCAGCTTTTCCTCCAGATTCTGCTCCTGGACTGTAGAAAGAGATTTCCTGTTTATCTCTTTTGCTTTCTTGAAGCACACTTATCCACCAATTTCACTACATAATATTCCTCATACAGGGGCAGCCGCGGGTTCACTGCCTGCCAGATCTCAATCACATCCTTTGCTATCATTTTAGTAATATCATAGTCTTTCAAGTCCGGGTGGCTGTTTTGGAGGAAATAACTGTACTGAATAACTTGGCGGAGGGTAGGAGGCTCTGTTTTATCCAAAGGGGAAGGCTGGCCACTGAATTTTTTGGCACTATTACTTCGAGTTAACACTGCAGACTTCCGTTTTTTACCCATTTTTATGAAATATCTGAAAATAAACACAATTAAATGAACGCATCATAAAATAACTTAATTTAATACACATTTTATAGGTAAATATCATTAAAAAATACAAAATAATACACTAATAAACATCTATAATGCATTTACAATAAGTTTCAAGCATCGTTTTGTTAAAAAAGCCGAATTTTAATTGGTTATTTTGATGAAATAAGGTCCGATATTTTTTTTGTTTACATTGCGCGAATGCCGCGCGCGCGATTTTACGCGTAAAATTCAGCAATTTTACAACTTAAAAATAATTAACAATCCTCAAAAAATACAATCATTTTCACAAATATGAGTTGGTGCAAAGTTTTTTATACATTAATACCTTTCTATTTAGACTAGTCCAAGATCACAGTTCCAAAATCAACCTACCCTATTATGCAACTATGGGGACGAGTTATCCCCCAAGTTGCAATGAACTCCACCAGCAAGCTGGGAAGACCTCTTTGGGGGAGAAGTTGGGACGGCCTCACCCCCCAAAGGGGTGTACCTAACCTAAGAGAGAGAGAGAGGAGAAGGAGAGAGAGGGGTGTTCGCTTGGCTGCTGCCAAGCGCATACTGAGAGTTCATCCGCACGCTCGCTGTCTTATAAGACCCTAATCAGCCAGTTGGCTTAACTGGCTGAGTTGTCAGATTGCGCTATTTATTTAATTAAAGCATATATTCTGGCTTTCTGCCAGTTGGCATAATCAGCCAGCTAGCTTAATCTGCCAGTTCGCTTAACCCGCCAGTTGACTTAGAAGGCCTAACCAGCCATTTGGTATAATTAAATAAAAATAATAACGTTTATATATACAACCAAAAGAATTAAATAAAACACCACCACATCACTGTTTATTTAGACGAATTATTGGAGTGGCATAATCCGTCAGCTGGCTTAATTCGCCAGTTGGCTTAACCCGCCAGTTGACTTAGAAGGCCTAACCAGCCATTTGGTATAATTTAATAATAATAATAACGTTTATATATACACAACCAAAAGAATAAAAAAAAACACCACCACATCACTCTGTTTATTTAGACGAATTATTGGATTGACATAATCCTAGTCTGAGGTGTACGTGCATTTCTGTACGTTTGTCCCCGTCAGCCAGTTGGCATAACCCACCAGTTGACTTAGATGGAGTAACCAGTCATTTGATATAATTAAATAATAATAATAACGTGTATATATACATCCAAAAGAATTAAATGAAACACCATCACATCACTGCTTATTTAGACAAATTATTGGATCCAATTTCACGAAATATATTGAAAATAAATATACATTCCTATACAAGGAAAGGAATATATACAATCAAAAATAATAAGAACATAAGAATTACGAACGAGGAGTATATATATATAAATATATATATATATATATATATATACAGTATATATGAAATAAAAAAAATAATATACAAACCCGGACCTACCCAAATTGTTCATTCTAACGAAGGCCAAACTTTTCACCCCACCCTACACCTACAGTTTAACGGAGAATCTGGACCTACCCAAATTGTTCATTCTGACGAAGATCAAACTTTTCATCCGGCCCTAGACCTACGGTTTAACGGGGAATCCAGCACTCCAGCATTTTCTTATATATCTCTTATACAAATTGTCTTCAAAACATTTTTTTTTCTTCCAAGAAAGACAAAACTAACCAAAATGCTCATTCTGTCGAAGGTCAAGCATTTCATCCCACCCTAGACCTAGAGTTTAAGGGAGAATCCGGCCCTACCCGAATTGTTCATTCTGACGAAGGTCAAACTTTTCACCCCACCCTAGACCTACAGTTTAACAGAGAATCTGGACCTACCCGAATAAATCCCCTATTATTACACACACACACACACACACACACACACACACATATATATATATATATATATATATATATATATATATATATATATAATATATATATATATATGCAGTATATATATATATATAATCAGATGCATGCAAAGACCCAATACCAAAATATATACGAGCACAATTAGAAATCAGCCAGTGGGCCTAATCCACCAAGACCTACAGTTTAACGGGGAATCTGGACCTACCCGAATTGCTCATGATGACGAAGGTCAGACTTTTCACCCCACCCTAGACCTAAAGTTTAATGGAGAATCCGGACCTACCCGAATTGCTCATTATGACGAAGGTCAGGCTTTTCACCCCACCCTAGACCTACGGTTTAATGGAGAATCCGGACCTGCCCGAATTGCTCATTCTAACGAAGGTCAAACTTTTCACCCCGCCCTAGACTTACGGTTTAACGGGGAATCCAGCACCCCAGCATTTTCTCATTCATCTCTTATACAAAATGCCTTCTAAACAACAATTCTTGTTATTCCAAGGAAGACAAAAAAATACCCAAATTATTCATTCCCTCGAAGGTCAAGCTTTTCATTCCATCGAAATCAGCCAGTTGGCCTAATCCACCAAGACCTACAGTTTACGGGGAATCTGGACCTACCCGAAGTGCTCATTCTGACGAAGGTCAAACTTTTCACCCCACTCTAGACCTACAGTTTAACGGAGAATCCGGCCCTACCCGAATTGTTCATTCTGACGAAAGTCAAACTTTTCACCCCACCCTAGACCTACAGTTTAACGGAGATTCCGGACCTACCCAAATTGATCATTCTGATGAAATTCAGACTTCTCACCACACCCTGGAATTAGAGTTTAACGGAGAATCGGGACCTACCCGAATTGCTTATTCTAACGAAGGGCAAACTTTTAACCCCATCCTAGACCTACAATTTAATGGAGAATCTGGACCTGCCCAAATTCTTCATTCTGACGAAGGTCAAACTTTTCACCCCGCCCTAGACCTACGGTTTAACGGGGAATCCAGCACCCAGCATTTTCTCATTCATCTCTTATACAAAATGCCTTCAAAACAACATTTCTTTTTATTTCAAGAAATACAAAAAATACCCGAAATGCTCATTCTGTCGAAGGTCAAGCTTTTCATCCCACCCTGACCTACAGTTTAACGGAGAATCTGGACCTACCCGAATTGTTTATTCTGACGAAGGTCAGACTTTTCACGCCGCCCCATAGATCTACTGAGATGAATGATGAAATGATATGCAGACAAATAAAAAAACGTTCCCATTTGTTCGCACTCGCTGTATTTTGTAAAGTTTTACGTGTGTGTATATATATATTTGAAACTATATTGACACGATGCGGTTCTCGTTTTCATACATTTTTTCATACATCCTAATATTCATTCTTTTGATTTGAGAAATCTATATATTAATTTTCTCATATGAAACCAGATTTAATAATACGCAGTAGGTATACTAAAAACGTATATTAAATCAATCTCTAGGACAACATTCAGCAATCCTCTCTATACACTTTTATAAAGAAAGTCTGGCCAATTCAAAATTAATTAACTCTTAATTTTTATAGAAAACAGAGTAAATACATTTACATTAAATTGTCTTCGCATTTACGTGAGACTAGAAGGAAAGGAGGCAGGTACATGGAAGGGTACCATCGGAATGCGTCGTTTGACCGATATAGCAGCGAGGGAACACCCATGATGTCTCGCTCTGCTTCTCCTTGCATTCGTTCTTTGATTTAAAATCACAATAAACAATGTAAATATTGTATGAGATTAATATTTATTTTTCACCCTATTATCAACATTATAAACGAAAGATACGATCTGCCTTAAAAAATCTAAAAAATAACTTCTTAACAATTCATGTTTTCAATTTAAATAAACATCGATGACACACACACACACTTTTTCACCTGTTCAGCCTCTATTGTTTAAGGTTCAAATTTGATTGTCAAACGCGGATATTTTTATCTTATTCATCTAGCGGTATACCTATCTACCTACCTGTCTATCATCTATCTCTCTGGCTGTCTATCCATCTATCTATCTATCTATCTGCCTGTCCGTCCATCTATCTATCTGACTGTATATCCATCTATCTATCTATCTAACCATCTATCTATCTATATATATATATATATTGGTTATGTGCGGTGGAGAGCGCAAGAGAGCAACTCGCTCCTCCAACAAGCCGATCCTGGAGCAGGGACCATCAACTTGACCTTCGTGTGAAGAGAGAACGACGCACGGAAGCGCCGCGTATCTCAGAGATACTTAAAAACCATTTAAGTTGAAATAAATGAATACGTATCAACTATTGCTACATTGTACAACTTTTAAAAAATTGATATTATCTATCGCTTTCCGTCAAACTGGGAGTTTCGTTCATTGTAAAATACGTGTAAACTTTATGGATTCAAAGGCTTAAAGTTGTACAATGTAGCACTAGTTGATACGTATTCATTTATTTCAACTTAAATGGTTTTTAAGTATCTCTGAGATACGCGGCGCTTCCGTGCGTCGTTCTCTCTTCACACGAAGGTCAAGTTGATGGTCCCTGCTCCAGGATCGGCTTGTTGGAGGAGCGAGTTGCTCTCTTGCGCTCTCCACCGCACATAACCAATATATATATATATATATATGTATATATATATATATATATATATATATATAGATAGATAGATGGTTAGATAGATAGATAGATGGATATACAGTCAGATAGATAGATGGACGGACAGGCAGATAGATAGATAGATAGATGGATAGACAGCCTGAGAGATAGATGAAAAAATAAATATTAATCTCATAGAATATTTATATTGTTTATTGTGATTTTAAATCAAAGAACGAATATAAGGAGAAGCAGAGCGAGACATCATGGGTATTCCCTCACTGCTATATAGGTCAAACGACGCATTCCGATGGTACCTTTCCATGTACCTGCCTCCTTTCCTTCTTGTCTCACGTAAAGTAACGTGGATGCGAAGAGAATTTAATGTAAACGTATTTACTCTGTTTTCTATAAAAATTAACAGTTAATTAACTTTGAATTGGCGGGACTTTCTTTATAAAAGTGTACAGAGAGGATTGCTGAATATTGTTCTATGAGATTGATTTAATATACGTTTTTAGTATATCTACTGCGTATTATTAAATCTGGTTTCATATGGGAAAATTAATATATAGATTTCTCAAATCAAAAGAATGAATATTAGGATGTATGAAAAAAGTGTACGAAAACGAGAACCGCATCGTGTCAATATAGTTTCAAAAATATATATACACACGTAAAACTTTACAAAATACAGCGAGTGCGAACAAATGGGAAGGTTTTTTTTATTTTTCTGCATATCATTTCATCATTCATCTCAGTAGGTCTATGGGGAGGCGTGAAAAGTCTGACCTTCGTCAGAATGAACAATTCGGGTGGGACCAGATTCTCCATTAAACTTTAGGTCTAGGGTGGATTGAAAAGCTTGACCTTCGACAGAATGAGCATTTCGGGTATTTTTTGTCTTTCTTGGAATAAAAAGAAATGTTGTTTTGAAGGCATTTTGTATGAGATGTATGAGAAAATGCTGGGTGCTGGATTCCCCGTTAAACCGTAGATCTAGGGCGGGGGAAAAGTTTGACCTTCGTCAGAATGAAGAATTTGGGTAGGTCCAGATTCTCCATTAAACTGTAGGTGTAGGGTAGGGTGAAAAGTTTGGCCTTCGTTAGAATGAACAATTTGGGTAGGTCCAGGTTTGTATATTATTATTATTTTTATTATATATATATATAATATATATATATATATATACTCCTCGTTCGTAATTCTTATGCTCTTATTATTTTTGATTGCATATATTCCTTCGCTTGTATAGGGATGTACATTTATTTTCAATATATTTCGTGAAATTCGATCCAATAATTTGTCTAAATAAACAGAGTGATGTGACGTTATTATTATTATTATTTAATTATATGTGACGTTATTATTATTATTATTTAATTATATAAAATAACTGGTTAGTCCTTCTAAGTCAACTGGTGGGTTATGAAAACTGGCTGACGGGGACAAACGCACACAAATGCACGTACACCTCCGACTAGGATTATGCCAATTCAATAATTCGTCTAAATAAACAGTGATGTGGTGGTGTTTTATTTAATTCTTTTGGTTGTATATATAAACACTATTATTATTATTATTTAATTATACCAAATGGCTGTTTGGGCCTTCTAAGTCAACTGGCAGGTTAAGCCAGCTGGCTGATTATGCCACCTGGCGGAAAGCCAGAATATATGCTTTAATTAAATAAATAGCGCAATCTGGCAACTCAGCCAGTTAAGCCAACTGGTTGATTAGGATCTTATAAAACAGCGGGCGCTCGGATTAACTCTGAAATATGCGCTTGGCAGCAGCCAAGCGAACACCCCTCTCTCTCCTTCTCCTCTCTCTTAGGTTAGGTATACCCCATTGAGGACAGTGATATGAGAAACGGGAGTTCTAGCACTCCCTGTCTCTTGCTGAACATTCCCCCTGGAGTAATTCCGTGGTCGATTAGCGTCTTCAATCTCCTCCTTGGAAATTATACTTGTATATATGTAATTTATACTAAAGTTTCATAATTGGAAAATTTTTAGTGTTTGATTTACTTCGCATTATTTATCATCATTATTTGACTACCAAAGTGAAGCTAACACTGAAACTAACACTGATGTTACCATTAAATTTGACAGTGAATTTGACATTGAATTTGACAATGAAATGAGGGAAATGTTGGAACACAAGAGAGGCGGCGATCTTGTTGGTGATTGACGTTCCTTTCCGTTGAGTTTTCCCAATTATAGATTTAAGAGTGACAGGGTTTGCATTTAAAGTTAAATTCTTTTAAAGTAATTTTACCAAATGAAATATATTATACTTTAATGAGAATGAGAAAATTGAAGTTAATGACAACCGAAGAACATTTTGGGTCATTTTGGGGTCACTTTTGCATACTGTATTTAGTACGGGATATAAAGCGTCATTGAGATTTCATACATGGAGAGTAAAACAAATTAATCCCACAATTCAATTTAACCAAGATACTGAATATAAATGGAAGAGAATCCATATGCATATATATTGTTGTTATTATTATTATATACAGTATATGTATATATATAGACCTACTGGAAATTTCCTTTCCTCACGTACGCAAACATCCGGGAATCATCAGAAATCGAACAACACGTTATTTTCAAGGAGAGAGAAACAAAAGGATGTTTGTCTTCTCCTAAAAGCCTCGCGAAAAGTTAACGTCTTCCGAGCCTACATAAGCCATAGTTCACTAAACTCGCTCTCACTTTGCTCGTTACTCCTCCTCGTGAATCTCCTCTTTCACGTAGCGCCGTTCGACCTCAGCCAGCCTCAGTCCCTCAAGCAACACCTCGACAATACACGAAGCGAATCAACATTTGAGGCGATCTACAATTTCATCACTCTACCGGCGTCATCCTTCTGGCCCTGGCTTTACTCCTCCTTCACCACAATTCGATCGGCGCCCGTTCAAGAAGTATCTCAACAGGCCTTCAGCACATCCTCTTGCCGGTAGGCCAACACGTCTTCAGAGTTACCTACGGCGAAACGCAGGACGGTAAGCCTTCACGTAGGTTTCTTCAGTCTCCAGAGTTATCCACGTCGAAATCGCAGGTCGGTAAGCCTCTCGTCGGCCCTCACTCGGCCTTGTTTTGTGTTGTTACGTCGTGCTAGACTATCCAGGATTCAAAGCTGAAAAGTCCACAAACTCAGCCTAATCGCGTAGGCTCTAAAAAGTGTCTTCAATACCGTTCAAACTAACTGTCCCGTTAAGACCGCAGTAGGCCTATTCAAGTGTTGTACCAATACCGTAGTTTTGCATCACCTTGTTATTGTACTCATTCATATAACTTACTTATTTTGCATCCGATTGTTTATGTGCTCTTTTATGCATTTCATTTTTACTGACCTAATCCATTTACTGTACCATACCCTACTTTCTTTATTCCAGTTATTATTGGCTTAATTACTTATTCTGTGTTTACCTATATCTCATTAGCCTACCTGAATTAGTGTATTTACTTAAAAATTAGAGTGTATAACCATTTCTTATTGCTATTAATCAGTCATCTTTAACACAGTATAAATACCGTTATAGAATTGTTAATCACTGTGAACAAATAATTGATTTATTTTCCTAATTAAACACAAAACAACTCACTAATTTCTCTCTCCTTATTAAATATTGTTTGTTTGGGCTGTAGGCCCAAGCTGGTGACCCCTAATTATTTATATATATATATATATATAGTTTTTGCTTGCTTTCGCCACGAATCGAACATGGGGCCGGTGGATTTGTAGCCAGTGATATTAATCAGTCACCACCACCAAAACGCCTATATATATATATATATATATCAGTGGCGTGCAGTGGGTACATCTATAAGGTAAGCGATATTGCGTGCGAGCACACGCACTATATGTACAATTTGTGCATATTATATAATTTTAGTAGCTAATAATAATCTTCATACCTGGCTAGTGGGTATATACTTTAGACTATTCTGTAAAATACGGTACTGTCTTTAATATCTTTAATTAATAAGATTTTTATTAGGGTCGGCGGCGCTTACCTTGCTCACCCTGAATGCACGCCACTGATATATATATATATATATATATATATATATATATATATATATATATATAGGCGTTTTGGTGGTGGTGATTAGTATCACTGGCTACAAATCCACCGGCCCCATGTTCGATTCGTGGAGAAAGCAAGCAAAAAATAGGTTGTAGATAATGGGACACCCTAAATGGCCTAGTGGTTAAGATACCAGGCTGCTGATCGGGAGGGTGTAAGATCGAGTCCGGGAAAGGGCTGTAATTTCTGACCACCCGTGGTGGTTCGGGTTCTACGTTAAGCTGTAGGTCTAAGGTGGAACAACAAGCTCGACCTTCGTTAGAATGAAGAATTTGGGCGGAAGCTAAAACCAAGGTTATATATACAGGGTGTTTCACAACCGGTCTGCCATACTTTGGGGGTTAATTTGGGGGGGGGGGTGATATCGAGTAAAAAACTTAATACAACATCGGTGCTATTTCCAACCGTTGCAGAGCTACGGACTTTTCAAGATGTGCGAACAACAAATTCCTACTTGTGTGTAATTTGATAGATGACAGCACTGGTGGTAGTTTCGGTTAACGAAGTTACCACAACTAATCCTCAGTTTTTCTTTCAGTTGTTTTTGATCTGTGGTACGAGACACTGTGTTGCGCTAAGGTGAACAATCAAAATGAATCAACAGTTCACACCCGCTGAATACGCTGATTTCTATTTCATTTATGGATTCTGTGATGGTAACACCAGAGCGGCAGTTGAGGAATATCGAAGACGTTTTCCGAACCGCCGAATATCGAACAGGCATGTGTTTAGTGACATACACCAGAGACTAAGGGAAACAGGGACAATTGTTCCACGTAACCAAGAATATGTAGCACGACGGCCCGTTGCTGTGGACGAGCGCGTACTGGACCAAGTACAACGTAGCCCAACTACCAGTGTTCGAAGGATTTCTAGACGAATTGGTGAATCCGCATCGCGTGTATGACAAACCATACATGATGAGGGTTTGTATCCCTATCATTTGCAACGTGTGCAATCTCTTCAACCAGATGATTACGATAAACGTGTTCAATTTTGCCAGTGGATGGTTATGCATCGCCAAATTCTTAATCGCATACTGTTTAGTGATGAAGCACAATTCATTCGGGATGGAATTAATAATAGACGAAATTCCCACTTGTGGTCCGTCGATAATCCAAACGGTATCTTTGAAGAAAACTTTCAACATCGATTCTCGGTGAATGTTTGGTGCAGTGTAATTGGAGGTCAGCTGATTGGACCGTTCGTTTTGGAACAACGATTAACTGCTGATATTTATCTGAACTTCCTGACGAACGAATTGCCGCTTTTGATGGAAGACGTGCCCTTGGAGACAAGGCGCAGGATATTGTTTCAGCACGATGGGGCGCCACCACATTTTGGTCGTCATGTTACGGATTACTTGAATCAGCGGTACGCGAATGGTTGGATTGGTCGGGCTGGTCCAATATCATGGCCCCCGAGATCTCCCGACCTAACCCCGTTAGATTTAGTTTTATGGGGCCTTATGAAAGAGATGGTCTACAAGACCAAAGTACAAACGAGAGAGGAACTCTTGCGTCGGATTATGGATGCCGCTGTTTACATACGAGAACACCCCGAAATGATTCAGTGGGCAGTGGACTCTTGTTTTGAACGAGCAAGGCTGTGCATTGAAAACCGAGGCGGACATTTTGAACATTTATAAGGTGTCTCTCATAAAATGTAGCAATAAATATATCATTAATACTCTCGTTTATTTTCCTCCGTGCACCTTAAAACGTCCGTAGTTCCGCAACGGTTGGAAATAGCACCTACTAGCAAAAGATCGGCGCTACGCGCCGATTTTGCTAGATCTGCGGTGCTTGGACCTTCGACCCAAACCGAATTGTGGGCCTACGGCGTATTTTTTTTTTAACATCAATAGCCCTTTATCTGGATATCGTTCCCATTCCTCTCACCTTGGGCCTCCGTAATTGGGGTGCCTGTGGCCCTCCAATTACTGGCGAACCAATTATTCGGTCAATAAAACTACAGAAAAGAACGCAGCCATGAAAATCTAAAACTTCACAAATCTTGATACGATGAACTCGGATGTGAAGCTCAAGATTTTCATGACTGCGTTCTTTTCTATAGTTTTATTGACCAAATAATTGAACCGACAGTAAATGGGGGGTCGCATGCCCCTAATTACTGGGGGTTCAATTATTTGGTGAATAAAACTATAGTCATGAAAATCTTAAGCTTCACAAATATTGACACAATATGAAGCTCAAGATTTTCATTGCTGCGTTCTTTTCTATAGTTTTATCGCGGTGCTGTGGGCCCTCGGGCCCAGTAATTGGTGGGGGGGGGGGCTGGTCACACATATATTTTCGTTCATTACTCATCACCTCCATCCACCATACGAAGTTTGGTCGAAATCGGTTCAGAAACGTAAAAGTTTTTTCTGCGGACAGACAGGCAGACACATTTTTGCTAAATTATAATAGTAATGATGCCCGATTAGGTTAATTAAATGGCCGGTTAGGTCAACTGAATGCCCGATTAGATTAATTGAATGCCCGGGTACGTTAATTGAATGCCCGGTTAGGTTAATTGTACACTAGGGTGGATCGATTTTACATTTTTTCGATTTCCATGTTCTAATAGAGACAAAAACTTGCGCATGCATGAGAAATAGCCTCTGCGAAATCTTAGCTTAATAAGTAATCATCTTCTGCCCCCGGCAGAGCGATGAAAATCATATTTTAGTAGTCAAAAACGTATTTTTCTTAGAATTTTTAAAATATTTCAATATGCATCAAAATTATTCCTAATAACTATAAAGTCGCTGAAAAAGACCTCATATGATCGTTTTTCCAAGCGCGTTGTCCTACGTTAATATCTTTTGCCCCCGGCAACAACGTCAAATGTTGAAAAAATAGGTAATTTATATATATATTTTCAGATCGGCTCTTTGTATTAAATAATGCATTTATATATTTCCCATAGCATTTATATCGTTGCTTAGGCATGAAATAACACACACGCAAAATTTTATGACTCTAGGCTAGGGTTTAAAGGTCATCTCTGGTGAGTGCTGCCAGCAGCAGCTGCCACTGACGCGCCAGTCGAAAGGGTGGAGCCATTCGTATGATTGAAATGAAACTACAAAGGCCAGTTCAGTGGATCATATGCCTATTACACGGTAATGAATTATCACTGCGACACCTCATTCAAGACTTGGACGGCAAAACAACTGGGCCAATGGGCTTTACTGGACCAGTTGGAAAACAACTGAACGACTGCGAAAAACTTCCAATTACAGAATTCGATGCCATTCCATCTCCCGACATTGACATAGATGATGCCGAGTTGAGCACTGACCAAAAATATTTGTTAGGCATCTACAGAGCAGTGTCGAGTGGTAGCTGCTCTTCAGCTCTCGCGGCTCGAAATCCAGGTAAGATGGCGCATTCCAGGTGGCTGGCAACAGCAAATAGATTTCTGCGCCTCTATGTTTCAACCAGTGAACCCTCCAGCACCTTCAACGAAATTGTGCGATTCATTATGACAGTTTACGCACCAATTTGGTTTAAGATAAAGAAAAACTCCAGTTTCACTGAGGGCGCAAAACATTTTTTTGAAATGATACGTCTCTCTCAGACCATGCCTCAAAGATCTAAGACAATCGCCAACAAAGTTCTCCGTAGAAATTCTTTCTTTGCTCACCCAGAAAATATTTTGATCTCCATGCTACATGCCGATGAGCAACACATAAGAGAATTGGGATGGAGAAGAATATTAAAAGCACTATCAAAACAATCACCAGCTGGGAAAATTCGAGCCTTCGCCATGCCTGAGCTGCTCTACGATAGTCAAAACTATTACGAAATGATCAACTGGCAAACGGCTGAGGTGACCGAACCCCCCGTTACAAAAACAATACCTGATACCCGAATAAAAGAGTTTGTTGAGACGGGAGACCAGCCTGATGGACTGATCCCACTATTCCCTTGTCATACTCAAGTGGTCGAGAGACTCATCAAATTAGTAACCGAAGCCTCTGCCAGTGTAAGTGGAATAGAAGAGAGGGACGGATTCATCCGCTCCCGTCTTCACTCCCGAACAAAAATTCCACGATTTGATTCTAAGAAAGGAAGGGTGGTTGGGGCTGGATAGGGTGGAACGCGACGTACAGCCACCTCCTCGTGATGAGTTCTGGGTTGCTAATTTTATAAAATTAGCAAGCGAGGAGCTGTACTTAGTACTTATCGTACTTATAACATCGCATTAACGTAATTATAATCCACATTTAGACTTTTCTCGGGGACAGAAGATATTACTCTAGAGTCATAAAATTTTGCGTGTGTGTTATTTCATGCCTAAGCAACGATATAAATGCTATGGGAAATATATAAATGCATTATTTAAGACAAAGAGCCGATCTGAAAATATGTATATAAATTACCTATTTTTTCAACATTTGACGTTGTTGCCGGGGGCAAAAGATATTAACGTAGGACAACGCGCTTGGAAAAACGATCATATGTGTCTTTTTCATCGACTTTATAGTTATTAGGAATAATTTTGATGCATAATGAAATATTTTAAAAATTCTAAGAAAAATACGTTTTTGACTACTAAAATATGATTTTCATCGCTCTGCCGGGGGCAGAAGATGATTACCTATTAAGCTAAGAGTTTGCAGAGGCTATTTTCTCATGCATGCGCAAGTTTTTGTCTCTATTAGAATATGGAAATCGAAAAAAATGTAAAATCGATCCACCCTATTGTACACCCTTGACGATTGGTACAGGGCGTACAGATGACCTAATCTGGCATTCAATGAACCTAACCGGGTATTCAATAATAGCGGAGCGACCCGGCGTTGCCGGGGTGGATATTGAACGCTATATATATATATATATATATATATATATATATGCCCGGTTAGGTAAACTGAATGCCCGGTTAGGTTAATTGAATGCCCAGTTAGTTCAACTGAATGCCCGATTAGGTTAATTAAATGGCCGGTTAGGTCAAATGAATGCCCGATTAGATTAATTGAATGCCCGGGTACGTTAATTGAATGCCCGGTTAGGTTAATTGTACACCCTTGACGATTGGTTAGGTTAAGTCATGATATTCTCGTTAAAGCCAAAGAAAATATCACGACTTAACCTAACCAATCGTCAAGGGCGTACAGATGACCTAACCTGGCATTCAATGAACCTAACCGGGTATTCAATAATTTTACCATAGGTTTCGTAATGATCTTGATGACGTCATTTAATTTTTTAAAATTAATTATTTAATTTATTAACACCCACGTGCACAACCTCGGGACCTAATCAATATGTGTGTGAAGTTTCATGTTCGTAACTGCTTCCATTTTGGAGTTATGGCTGATGGCTGGAACACACACCCACACACACACACACACACACACACAAACACGTATTTTTATTATTATTATTATAGATAAACAATAGACTGGTACAAATTTATAACCGAAAGACTTCCGAAAATCAACAATTTTTGATAAAGAAAAGGGGAAAATTGGTTTTGTAGGCCTAGGGGGTCCGAAATTTTATAGAATGGAAAATAATTGTTATTTTGTTACAGCGACAGGCATAATGATATTAGGATACCTAATAGAAATTTTGTAATATTTTAAAGTGAGAAAAATAAATAACTTTCTAAAAATGATCTTCAACTATAAAAGCGCATCTAATCAGATAACTTAATTAACGTATTTCTATGACAACTAAAAAATAGAATGATAAATCAATATCCTATCAATTTTTTGTGTATACGTAAAATTATTTGTACAAAAGCCACAGTAATAAAACGCACAAAAGTCACGGTAAATAATTTCGAGTGTGGCTCGTTTAACTTTAAACTCGGGTTTATTTAAATTGCCCGTTTTAATTATGTAATTTTTTGTATTGAATCGATAAAGAAATCTTTTGTGATTGTTTGTATTGAATCGATAAAGAAATCTTTTGTGAATCGAAAAATGTTAAAATTATAACAAATATCAAAATATTTTGTATAAACATCATTCGATTTTAAAAATGCATGTTTGTTTTTAGTTTTTTGCAAAAAGTTCTTTATGAATTTTAAAAATATATACTTTTTTTAAATTGAATCGATAAATAAATCTTTTGTGAATCGAATGATATTAAATGTTTAGTAAATATTGACTTATTTTGTGCCAAAATTAAGATTAAAAATGAAAAATAAAAAAAATGCGTGTACAGGCATGGGAAGAACTGTACCCCTAAAAGGGGGGAAGGAATTATGTTAGGGAATTTTTTTTTAGCATGGGCACTGCACAATAAAAAGACGCATCGAATGGTGAAAACCGCATTGTTCTACACCAATTGTAGCGACCTGTAGGTGTGCGCAAAAAAACTGTTATATATATATATATATATATAAGGCTTCATTTCTGAAATAGTATATTAGATTTTGTATTAATCTTTTTACTCGATATCATCCTCCAAATCACCCCCCAAAGTGTCGCAGACCGACTGTGAAACACCCTTTATTATATATATATTTATATATATATATATATATATAATTGTTAAATAAAGTATTAATAATTTTAAAAGAAAACGTCCATTTCTCCGCTAGAGTACCCACTTGAAAGAGCTTTAATAACAGTACCAATGAAAATCTAGTATGAGAAAAAACATTAAAAAGACAAAGGGAAATTTAAATACAGGGTAATCCGTTTGGGTATAGATAAAATAAAATTGATGTGAAATGGAAACAGTAATATTGTATTCTTTAATATTTGGCAAACAATGCCCACAAAGATGGTAGATTGTGACAAACCTAATTAGTCTTCAACATGACCCCCCCCCCCCTTCCGGACTCGACAGAGGTCATAACGAGAGGCTAATTCTTACGACCACCTGCATGTGGTTTAGTGATAGACCCCGTTTCTTCATATGTGTGGTACCACTGCACTATGGATCGTATTTAGGAGCTCTTCGAACACCATGTACACGGCGAAACTCACGCTGTACCGCTGTCGCACTCTCATACTTAGCAAACCAAATGACACACTTCACACATTGTTGTCCATTCGTCGCCATCTTCGAAACTGGCATATGTCTCATAAGTCTGATAGCAGATGGCGCTCGTACATCTGGCAGCGGATGGCATAGCTTATTACAAACTCCCACATTTTATGACCACACGTGCAACAGATGAGCGCTGTATGACTTATCGGTAGATTCTCACAGCGTTTTCATTTTATCCATACCCAAACGGATCACCCTGTATAAGCACGTACTGTGAATATTTCCATTAAGAGTATAAGCAGAGGTCGAAATGCCTATTTTCTTCGACTAGGTCGAGAACGGGAGCGTACTCAGGATTTTGGAAAAAAAAGGACAGCCGCGTTGTTGAGATGAAGGCAGCGGTTTATCGAGGTAACTGAAAGAGTCTCCCTTAGCCTGGGCTAAGAGTAGGTGAGGGTCTTTTAAAAGTAGTCGGAGGTTTCGACTATTGTTTTCGCAGAAGTTCTGGTCATTGTTTTGACGGTAGTGTTGGTCGACAAGATTCAAGGAGGTTTGGACAAGCTTCTCAAGAAAATCGTTAAAAACAGGAAATATCAAAAGAATACCACGTAGCGGTATTAAATTTGGCCACCAAACAGTCCTGATTGAAATCCTGTCGATTACGGCCTTTGGGAAAATTTGTCACATAGAACGTATCGGGTCAAAGTAAGAAATGTCGCTCATTTACGACAGCTTCTTCTGGAAAAATGGGATGAACTACCACAAGAACAAATCAATAAAGCCATAGATGAGTTCCTTCCTAGACTGAAAAAGGTTGTAGAAGTTCGTGGTAAACATATCGAGCAGTTTTTTAACATCAAGGTAGCACCATATGTGAGTAATTTGTAACTTTTAACTGTACATACAATGCAGTAGTAGTGTAAATGGAGAATTTCCAGTGGCATAAAGAAATGTTCAATAAATCCGTAATTTTTATTAGTTTTCTTTGAAATCCTCTCACTGTATAAGAAATTTACATAGTTATGGGGTGTGAAAAAAATATTGAAATCTGACCATAACTGGATTTTACAGCCAAAGTTCAAGGTCTCCCTTTTTTTTTGCCCACCCGACTACCTCACTTCCAAAGTGGAATGCATTCTGTCCCGCTCTTCCTTTGTTGAAATCTCCATTTTAGGAAATTTCAATGTTCACCACCACTTTTTGGCTTTCCTCACATTTTACTAACATCCCTGGTGAACTAGCTTGCAACTTTTCTATCCTAAATGACCTAGAGCAGATTGTACAGCACCCTACTCGTATCCCCGATCGTCTTGGAGATAGGCCCAACATTCTGGATTTATTTCTTACCACTCATCCTTCTTCTTCCTCTGTCAAACTTTTTTCTCCGTTGGGCTTTACCGACCACAATCTTATGTCTGTTTCCTGTTCTATCGTTCTAATTCGGCCTTTGGGAGGAAATTAGGCAGTACTTCTGTAAATTCTCATGGAATGATTGCTGCTTACGTGGCCGGGGTGACTCTGAGTGTACTGAGGGCATCACGAGATGATTCTCTCGGGCATGGAGGCGTAGATTCCATATTCTTTTCCTACTACGAATGCAAAAAAACTTTGTTTAACTTTACTTGTTTACTGCTATCCGCAACAGAGAGGATTCTTTCAGAAGGTACCGTCGCCATACAACTACTGACTCACTCACCTTACATTTCTGCCCAGAATCATGCAAAATCTGTCCTTCAACTCGCCAAAACTTTCTTCATCCGACAAAAAATGTGAATACCTATCCAATTCTAATTCTTCTCACTCTTTCTGGCATCTAGTTAAGAACCTCTCCAACAACTTTACTTCCTCTTCTTTCCCTCCTCTTTTCCATTCTGACGGATCAGTTACCATCTCTTCTCCTGACAAAGTTGAACTCTTCGCTCAAACATTCACCTCCAGCTCAATCCTGGGCGATTCCGGTGCTGTTCCTCCTGTTGTTCAAAAGAACTGTGCTTCTGTGCTGATACCCTGCCTAGGCAAACTCTTTCGTCTTTGTCTCTCATTTGGTACTTTTCCTTCCTGCTGGAAGTTAGCTTTCATTCATCTTGTCCCAAAGAAGGGTGACCGCTCTCAACATTCCAACTATCGTCCAATTGCTTTGATTTCTTGCCTTTCCAAAGTTTCTGAATCTCTACTTGAAAGGAAGAGTCTTAAACACTCTTCTCACAACCTTCTTTCTAATCGTTAGTATGAACTCGCTCTACTGACGATCTTCTTGCATATTTTTCTGACTCTTGGCCATCCTCCTTTTGGGATTTTGGTGAAACTTTTGCAATTGCGCTAGACATATCAAAAGCTTTTGATAGAGTTTGGCACAACTCTTTAATATCCAAACTGCCCTCCTTCGTTTTCTATTCTTCTATCTGTGCCTTTCTCTCTACTTTCCTTTCTTGCCGATCTATAGCTGCGGTTGTAGATGGCCACTGTTCTTCTCCTAAAACTATTAACACTGTTGTTCCTCAGGGTTCTGTCCTGTCACCCACTCTCTTCCTTTTATTTATCAATGATCTATTAAGTCGTACTTCCTGTCCTATCCACTCCTATGCCGATGATTCCATTCTTCACTTTTCTACCCGCTTCCCAAGCGTCCCTTTCAGCAGTCACTCCATAATTCGCGTAGGACAACTATGATACACCTGACCTGTGACCTTTCTCCCATCCCTGATTGGGTCAGAGAAAACCTTGTGGCTTTCAGTGCCTCAAAAACTCAGTTCCTCCATCTCTTTACTCTTCACAATCTTCCACACGACTATCACCTTACCTTCAACAATACACAACTCACTCCTTCCTCTTCTCTTAACATTCTTGGCGTTTCCTTTTCTCATGATTTTTGCTCGAAAGATCACATGTACTCTCTTTCCGAAACAGCTTCTAAGAGGTTAAGTGTGCGCTACCGGCTCTGCAGTTTCTTCACCCCTACTCACTTCATCTCTCTGTACAGGGATCTAGACCGCCCTTGTATGGAGTATGGTTCTCATGTATCTCATGTAGCTCATGTAGCTCAATCCACACTGCTCTTCTTGACTGGGTGGAATCAAAGGCTTTTCGTCTCGTCAATTCCCCGCCTCTTACTGACCATCTTCAATCCCTCTCTCTTCGCCGCACTTGCTGTTAGGGAGTTCAGAAGAGCAGTGTCCGTTATAATAGCGATAATAAAGAGAGAGTGAAGCTACATGTCTCCTTTAATGAGAGCACGCAGTACCATTCTTTCGACTCCTTTTCATTCCTTTTCTGTTCAACTGTCTAACGCAAGGATTAATCAGTATTTTGAATCTTTCATCTACTCAACCAGTCAACTCTGAAACATTTTTTTTAATCCATCTTTCCCCCTGTCTATGATCTATCTTTCAAACGCAGAGTGTTCAGGCATCTCTAAAACCCTGAACCTTGACTTTGGCTTCATTCTTTTTCTATGGGGTGGGGTGGCGTTTATGCCGTCATTTACCCTTGGCCTCTCCTTCTTGCTTAAAAATATTTTTAATAATGAATTAAAACCACAATGAAATGATAAAAAGTCATAAATTGTGTTCTATTCCAGTTGCGGTAGGACAGAAGGCCATGAAAACGAAACTGGAAAATACTATCAGAATACGAGGCCCAAAACTCTCTGTATGTGCGCGCGCGCGCACACACACACACACACACACTCACACACACACACACACACACACACACACAAGCATTAAATTAAAACGAAGGTGAATCATCAAGAATTCTTCTCTCGACAACAAAGACAACCGGAATTTCCTCTTAAAACTATCTTAATTAAAGGGATAAAATTTGTCTTAAAATACGTCACCATTTTTTCTTTTTTCTTATCTCCAAATCACGTTCATTTCGTCGACGGCACATTTTTACAAATTAAAAAAAATTATTTGGTGAACTAAAAGCCCTACCATACACACACACACACACACACACACACACACACACACACAGACACATATATACACACATATATATATATATATATATATATATATATATATATATATATATATATATATATGTGTATTACCAATTAAGGCTCAAGACAGTTCTACAGATCTAGAGAAGCTAAGGCTAACAAAGACCCTAAGATCCACTCTAAGGTTAGCCCGAGAGAAAGGAAAGAGTAGCGGGTTAAGAGAAGGAAATAAGGGGTTAAATAAGTAGCAAAGAAAAAGAAAAAAAAGACTCACCATCATCATCAGTCGGCCACAGCCGACAAGTCAGAAAAATAGTCGACCAGAATAGGAAAGGGGTGAAAGATGAAAAGAAGTAAAATAAGAACACTTACAAACCATGCAAACACAGTCTTAACTCACAGTCATACCATGCAAACTACAGACATGCAAGTAAAGAGAGTTACAGACATGCAAGGAAGGAGAGGATAAGAAAATAAAAAAAAAGTAGGTAGAGCTAAACAAAAAGTGGGTTAGTTTACTTTACGAGCTACATCTACGTTCATGTTAGTCTAATTTTTTATTTTTTTATTTTATTGTTGGCATCACACGCTGGCATGTCACAAGCTGGCATTAATCGTCAACAGACTCATCCTCGACCACCACCCCCAGAGCTCCTGTTACTAATTTTTTTTTATTTTAAACAACGTTAATATTTTTAAAATACCTATCTAAACGGTTCTTAAACATATTAACGCTGGTAGAGTGAACGACTGACGCGGGAAGATTATTCCATTTATCAATTACTTTAAACGTAAAAAAGGTTTTTAGCGATATTAGTAATGAAACGTCTGCCACGCAACTTAAATCCGTTATTACGAGTATTGCTATTATCGAAAGTGAACAGTTTGTCAAAATTTACGTTATCGATGTTATTAACGATTTTGAAAACTTCAATAAGCTCCCCCCTTAATCTCCTAGTTTCGAGTGAATGCAAGTCTAACTCTTTTATTCTATCTTCATAAGGCTTGTTGCGCAATGACGGAATCAGTTTCGTGGTACGACGCTGAACCCTTTCTAACCTATCAATATCCTCGCGCAAATACGGGGACCTTTTCCAGTTTGTGTACCGTTTTTCATATAATTTATTTTTGCTTCTTTTCAGATAAAAAATGAGTGATAATATCAATCTCTTTAGTTAGGCTTATAAGGCTAACTAACGAAAATATCACGACCTAACCTAACCAATCGTTAGGTTAACTGTACGCCCTTGACGATTGGTTAGGTTAGGTCATGATATTTTCGTTAGTTAGCCTTATAAAGCAAAAATAAATTATATGAAAAACGGTACACAAACTGGAAAAGGTCCAAATATGGACACCAAAACTGAAGGGCATATTCTAAATGAGGCCTGACTAGGGACTTGTAAAGGGGCAATATAATATCCTTCAATTTAAATTCGAAATTACGCGCTATGAAGCCTAACATCCTATTAGCTTTTGCGCAAGACTCCAGGCACTGGTTCCTAACTTTTAAATCCTTAGATACGTGTACACCTAAATCTACTTCCTCGTCAACGCTCGCTAACTCTCTATCATCCATCGTGTATGTGTAATTATTGTTACGAGAACCTACATGCAAAACTTTACATTTTTCTATGTTAAATTGCATCTGCCATTTATCCGTCCACTCCATAATCCTATTTACATTGTCTTGGAGCCTATTTCTATCGTCCTCGTTAACAACCTTACCGCCTATTTTAGTATCGTCCGCGAATTTTGACACGTTACAAGTCAATCCTACATCTATGTCGTTAATGTAAATTACGAATAGCAATAGGCCTAACACTGAACCCTGTGGGACACCGCTACCTACATCCAACTACCCCGATTCACTACCATTAACAACGACCCCTGTCTCCTAGCACGAAGCCATTCCTCTAACCAGTTAGCTACCTGACCGCGTATACCGTGCGCTTTAAGCTTCGCAATTAATCTTCTATGCGGAACTGTATCGAACGCCTTTTTAAAATCTAAATAAATAACGTCAGCCGCTCTATGCTTATCGTATTCGCGCACTATTTCGTTGTAAAATTCTAACAAATTAGTTAAACAAGACCTATGGCGTCGAAACCCATGCTGATTACTATTAATCAAATCTCTACTTTCTAAGTGATCGATGATACGATCCCTAATTACGGATTCCAAACGTTTACCTACAATTGACGTTAAGCTAATGGGCCTATAATTACTAGGTACCGTGCGGTCGCCTTTTTTAAAAATGGGGGTGACGTTAGCTAATTTGAAGTCTTCAGGAATAATCCCCGTTTCGAGTGACTGATCAAAAATTTTCGTTAAGGGGCCTACGATAACGTCTTTCAAATGTCTGGGATAAAAACCGTCAGGGCCTGGAGCCTTGCTAACTTTTAGCCTATCGATATAATGCGCAATCTCACCCTTGTAAACAGTTATTTCATTCAAAATAGTCTCGCTACTAAATGGAACGATATCGTCCAAGTCGGGGTCATTATTTACGTCTTCTACGGTAAAAACTGTCGCAAAAAAGTTATTGAAAATACCCGCCATCGCCTGAGCGTCAGAAGCCAAAGCGCCATTAACAGCTATAAGCATTTCTAAATTACGCTTAGCATTCCTAACTGATCTTTTAACCTGACGTCTAAGCTCGATATATCTATTAAAGTTAGCTACCGTGCCATTGCGCTTATTAAGTCTATACGCTCTGTTACGCTCGTTTATGAACTCGCCTATTTCCCTAGTCCACCATTTGGGCCTACCATGATTTCTAGCGCGCTTGGGCCTACGTGAAATAAACTCCCTTTCAATATTCATAAAACTTTTTTTAAACGCCTCCCAATGCAAATTTGTGTCATTACCCATAAATAAGTTATCCCAGTCCACTACTCTCATCCTATCCGCAAAACTATCAAAATTAGCCCTACGAAAATCGATAACTTAAACCTAAGAATTTGATGATCACTACATCCTAAACTCTCTCCTACTTCTAAACGATCGACTATATTTTCGCCGTTCGTCATCACCAAATCTAAAATATTGTCACCGCGGTTTGGTAACTATCTGTCGTAAAAAATTATCTTCCATGAACTCAATCAATCTCAAACCCTCCTCATTACCAGTAAAAGTCTCGTAATTAACATTAGGGCAGTTAAAGTCTCCGACAATTGTACTATTCCGATTGTCAATAAAGTTACCAAGAAGTGAGTAAAATCTAGTATTGGTATCGAAGGGTTGAACGGGAGGTCTATAAACAACAACAAAATTAAAACTAATACTACGCGCCCTAACTTCAACGCATATCGCATTAATTGCTGCCGGAAAATCTATCTTAACCTCGATAGCCCTAAGGGAATTACGAATGTACAGCAAAACGACGCCACCAGACTTATGTAACCTATCATTAGTAAAGAGTTTAAAACCCGGTATATCAAGTTCCCCCAACAAGTCCCGAGTCACGGTATTCAGCCACGTTTCAGTGATATCAACTATATCGTAGTTGCCGGAATAAATTATCGCCTTAAATTCGTTGTAATCATAGTTTATGATGAATATGATAATGTTTATTCGCAGGAGAGAGATCCCATAAAAAAAGGTACAGTATCCATCAAGGTAATCAACGTTACAACTAATTCATTAAACAATAAATTTAAAAAGAAAAAAAAGACTACCGTGATAAAGAAATAATAATAATAATAATAATAATAATACAAGTCATGAAACGAGAAATAATAAGGTTAATATTCCGCTGAGCTCAAACCAACACCTTAACATCGGGGTTCGTAACCTTTTTAGGCCGTGATCCAAATTCTGGTCTCGGAGCTAGCTCGGCGACAAATGCCTTCAAACAGTTCACTCGTAATAGCTAATAAAAAAATAATAATGGTAAAATAATTAGGAATAACAAATAAATGATAAATGACAATTTAATGACCCAAGTTTGGGTCGCAACTCAGAGGTTAAGAACCCCTGCCTTAACATGACAACATAATATTCCGAATCGTTACGTAAGATAACGTGGAAAACTCTGTTTTATAAGTGTTCAAATGATTAAAACGCAACAAATAACACTAATCAACACAGAATTTTTAACTGACCAAAAAATACGTGCCTTTGCATAATTTTTATATGCTGATTCCAAAAAATGTCGTAAAAAAGTTTCTATCACCTGTAGATTTCGAGTTAAACCCTTGATTAAATTAATAGGTCATGTTTACTGTTCAAGACGAAATCACGTAGCACACGACACTTTCCAGCAAAGAAATCTAACTAAACTCTGTCTGTCCTGACTATTTCGAGTGCGGGTGGATTAACACGTAAGATACCTCTGGACACGAAAGCGTTATATGTTTCCTCGCTTGTTTAAATGTAAGACAAGTTGTGTGACTTATACCGTCGCAGTTGTTCGTTGCTTGCTCGTAGTTGCTCGTGCCCTCACCTTCTATTCAAGAGGCAAAAGGTCCGAATCCTAGTGGTGAAAAAAAAATTATATATATATATATATATGTGTGTATATATGCTGCAAACCCACAAGGAAAAAGAAAAACGATTCCAAGGCCTTTCGTGTATTCAGAGCTACACCTCATCAGGGAATGAAGACAGAGGGCAAGGTGCCCATAAATACATATATACAACGTAGCGGAAACCAAAGCAATTAGCACATACTTAACAAGAGTTAATGAGAGGCCGAAGGAATTTTAACAGGATATTGTCAATCTTATACATTCCAGCACTGTTATTGAAATTGTTTTTAAAATGAATAAATGCACATTCTAGAATATTTCTTTGTATTATATCTCTGTTTTTAACAAGCGTTTTAGAACTATCCCACTTGATGCTATGATTACATCTATACATATGGTTTGATGCATGCTCGTTATTCACAAAAGTCCCTATTGATGACGTACTTCATTTTCTAAAAGATAAGATCTCTGAATATTCTTTCCCTGTTCAACACAACACTCTTATTGAGTTAATTAGGCTTTGTGTCAAACAGTGTAAATTTCAGTTTGAAAATAAGTTTTATGCTCTGTCGTTTGGGTTGGCGATGGGAAATCCCCTTTCACCTGTACTGGCTAATTTATATATGGAATTTTTTTAAAGTAGAATTTTGCCTTCGATTGTTAATTTTAACCTGGTTTGGTACAGGTATATAGATGATATTTTATGCCTTTGGCCTAATAATTTGGATGTTGACTTATTTCTTGGTAGTCTCAACAATTTAGTCCCATCTATTAAGTTCACAGTTGAAAAAGAAAATGATGGAAGCCTATCTTTTCTGGATCTAAAAATTAGGAGATGCTCTAATCAGTTCAAATTTGAAGTCTGTCGCAAGCCTACTAATAATAACTCTTGTGTGCATATTTATTCTGACCATCATCCCTCAATTAAATCCTCTATTTTCTCTGCTATGTTTCTTAGAGCACTGAGAGTTGTCAGTTCTGAATTTTTAGATTCCGAGTTATGTAATATCATGAATATTGGTACTAAATTATGTTATCCTATTTCATTTTTAGGTAACTGTCTTAGCAAAGCCAAGAATAGGTATTATAATAATGTAACTGTAAAGGAATTTGAGTGTAAAAATATCCTTAGCCTACCTCACCATGTTAATTTTCAATATCTCCCGACTTTACTTAAAGCAATTGGCATCAATGTAGTCTTTAAGTATAATAATACTGTTAAATCATGCCTAATAAAGAATAGCCCGGAAAATGTTGTTGGATGTGTGTATTCGATCGGATGTACACAATGTAACTCAGTATATATAATTATACAGGCCAAACGGGCAAAACGTTAGATATTAGGGTAAAACAGCATAAATATGCGTGTAGAACAGCTAATAATTCCAATGCTTTGTTTAACCATATGTATAGATGTAATCATAGCATCAAGTGGGATAGTTCTAAAGCGCTTGTTAAAAACAGGGATATCATAGAAAGAAATATTCTAGATTGTGCATTTATTCATTTTAAAAACAATTTCAGTAACAGTGCGGGAATGTATAAGATTGACAATATCCTGTTAAAATTCCTTCTGCCTCTCATTAACTCTTGTTAAGTATGTGCTAATTGCTTTGGTTTCCGCTACGTTGTATATATTTATGGGCACCTTGCCTTCTGTCTTCATTCCCTGACGAGGTGTAGCTCTGAATCCACGAAAGGCCTTGGAATCGTTTTTCTTTTCCCTTGTGGGTTTGCAGCATTCATTCATTTCACGTGTTTAATTGTGAAATTCAGCCCATATATATATATATATATATATATATATATATATATATATATATATATTGTCACAGATTTGTGACTATGCTGCTCCAACCAACTAGAATTGTGATACCATAGAGCTGATGTGGCTTCTCAATGCTACCCCAGGTTAATAATATCCAAATAGAAAACTAAATTTATATAACAGAACACCTTAATACTAACAACACAATATTACACAAGCTTGCCAATCCTTTGATCTTACTTTGGGAATGACTTTCTTATGACTCAGTTTCATTCCTACATTCAAATTTAACTTAAGTGGTTGGTACAAAATGACTCAATTTGCTGCAGTGAAAAATCTTAATTGTGATTAGCATTTACAATTCAGCAATTACAACTCAATACTGAACTTAACTTACTTAATATTATTCCTGCAATTATACCCGTATTAAATGTATACACAATTTCTTAATAAATTGATATAGACCAATGTAATAGATTTGAGGACTATAAATGATTAACCTGACTTCTTAGACTGCAATACTCCATATAACATGTGCCCATCACCAGGTTCTAAAATACACTATTCGGCCCTCATCATCATGCAGGGCCATACCAATGTTAACTTCAGTTGTAAGTATTTTTATTTATGCTTAAAACTTTATGTACCAGAAACTCTTTCTGCATGTCACACTGAATTAACAAACCTTATTTCTGCACCTTAAACCCTTGTGCTTAGTCTCCAGATAAATTAGTTTTCTTTCATTGGGCAACCAGCAATTGAAACGGATTGCTCTACTTGCGGATACTCCAGAGAAGCCTTCTCTTGACTTTGAAACTTTGTACTTGTGCCAGCTTGCAATTTTTTCCAGTACCCACTAGGAATTCCTCTTGTCTGACTATTTCTCACTTGTCCATGGGTGGGTCCTTCTGTCTTTTACACCCATTCAAGCTGGAGTTACTGGCAAACCGACAAGTTGTTCAGTGCCTCCACTGATTCTACCTTATGAAGTGCTCAAATAGCACTTCCAACTTAGTGACACAACACTCACTCCTATGGTAGAATGAAGGAAATTTTTTGTTTACTTTGTGTCATGCCCCAAATCTGTTTTGCCATACACCAGATTTCATGCTAAAATCCACCAGATCCACTTCCTTACACACCACACTATTTGACATGCTACACACACACACACACACACACACACACACACACAACACACATATATATATATATATATATATTATATATAATATATATATATATATACAGGGTGTTCCATAAGTCCGGCATCATAGGAGAAATTCATATTTTTCTATTTCTACAAACCACAATTCATATGCTCAGGATGCCAATTTCCCGTCCACCATTCTGTTCAGTGATGAGGCTGTTTTTTATGGAAATGGTGAGGTAAATCGACAGAACACCCGCTACTGGTCTCAAAACAACCCTCACTGGTATACCTCTTCAAAGGAACAAGGTGCATCTCGGGTGATGGTATGGTGTGGCATTTGGAAGGATCGCATCATAGGCCCCCTCTTTTACGATGAACAAGGAAGAAGCATTTCCCAGTGTCTTGAACGAAGAAGGAAATTTCCCAACATGGTTCCAGCAAGACGGCGCTCCTGCACATTACAGCACCCATGTAAGGGAATACCTGTACCAACAATTCCCTTGTCATTGGATAGGACGTCGAGGGCCTGTGGAATGGCCAGCTAGAAGCCCGGATCTCACGCCACTAGATTTTTTTCTCTGGGGCCACTTGAAAGCGCTGGTATGCGCAGAGAAAATTAGGAGTGTTGAACATTTGCGGCAGCGCATTATTGGGGCATGTAACACCATTACTCCTGACATCATTCACCGTATGCTTGCTGACTGGGTATCACGTCTGAATTTGTGTATTGGAAACAATGGTGGACATATTGAGCACGTTCTGTAAATAAAAGCTTTTGTTTTGCCTTTTTTTATTATTTTTCCTATGATGCCGGACTTATGGGACACCCTGTATATATATATGTATATATGCGAAGTGAGCGGCCGTTTCATCGTATTGTGTCGAGTGAGATAATAGAAGTGTCCTTTCCTTTCTCTTTCTCTTCGCTCGGTACGCGAAAGTTATAAAAGGGAAATAGTAATTACAGACATTAAATTGTTAAGTTTAATTCGTATTCTTGCAATTTATTCTTTTAAATTTCAACTTTAATTGACTTTAATTCGGTTAATTAAACATTTTTAATTCATTTTTAGTTCAGTCACTGATTGGCCTTCGTACATTCGGAAACGATGAATAACGAGAAAGAATAACAAATAATAAGGATAAGACAGAAAGCTAAGAAAGGTAAGAAAAAATAAAAAAGAACTTAGTTTTTGGATGAGATCACGGTGGCACATTTGTGGGAAAGAGAAAGTTCTTTAAAGAAATAAATTCAATGAAAAACATTGAAGGTTTCCAAATTTAGTGATGATTCATATTGACTGGAAAAAGTTATTCTGACCAATTGGAGTGACTGTGTACTCGATACCTGGTCATAAAAAGCTAAGGACTCTGACCATTTGGTACAATAATACTGTTTCCACCCAATTATGGATTCTTGATGAATGTTTAAATTTTTAATACTTTATCCATTCATTTTATGAGTAAATACTTTATGAGATTTTTAAAGTTTTTATCTTAAATAGGTTACAGTGTTCAGTGTATATATAAAAGATGTTTTAATGTACAGTGTATATGAAAAGTCCTGCACGATAGCATTTAATGTGCTTGTCTTATAATAAATGTTCTCAGATTTGTCACCATGGACATTTAAACACTTTTCATTACGTTTCAGACACGACTGATGAACATTTGGCTCCGTTTGAACAGTTATTTGGAAACAGAAAAAAAATATATATTAGAAAAATTACGCTCTTTTAGTGGTGTCAGATTTTGCCACACCCTGTACATATTATGGGGTCCCTATATAAAATAAGGTTTGAAAAAAAGAGGAAATAAATAGTGGGGAGGGGGATTAGGGAAAGAGGTTTTTGTTAAAAAAAGAAAACTTAAATTAACATTTCTGAACTATTTGGCTTTGAAGATTGTGCAGAGATCTTTACTCTCCGAACGAAACTGCTCCCAAACTTTTTAATTAGTTAATTTCCTGTATAAAAAGTCTTGTATGATATTCCATATATATATATATATATATATATATATATATATATATAGAGAGAGAGAGAGAGAGAGAGAGAGACAAAAAGGCTTGTTCCTGGGAAGCGACATCTAAAGATGAACAAAATGACCAACCCATGACCCACAATGATTTAATGACTAGGTGTTTCGGTATGAGACTTCCATCATCACTAGCTAAAATTTACGGAGTAAATACTAGGGGCACTCAATATATTTTCCCCCACCCTTTTTTCTTAGCTAAATAAAAGGTCATGGGGCTGAAATGTCTTTTGGGCCGTAAGTTTGAACTTTCTGCGCTTCACATAACCGGATTTTTCCAGTTTGAACCTCCCCTCCTTGTATAAAACCACTTTTAAATGCCCTTGTATAAAACAGATGGTTAACACAGTTTCGAAAATGGCGTCTGACAGTGATGTGCGTCGTAAACAGAGTGCTGTTATCGAGTTCTTAACCCCAGAGAAGGAAACAGTTGGAAATATTCACAAACGTCTACAAAACGTTTCCGGAGATGTTGTTGTTGATCGAAGTACAGTTGGACGCTGGTCTGAAAGTGTGAGATCATCGGAGAGAGGAAGAGCCAGCCTCGGTGATGAGCCACGCAGCGGTCGCCCGGCATCGGCTGTGACATCTCACACTGTGCAACGTGCGAACAGTATCATTCGATCAAATCGGCGCCTCACATACAAGGAGCTATCACTGGAACTAGGAATTAGTGAAGGAAGTGTGAATACGATAATTCAATAATTCAGCAACTGGGATACTCAGAAGTGTGTTCACGGTTTGTTCCTCGCGAACTGATTGAAGATCACAAAACCCGAAGAAAAGAAATTGCTTCTGAGTTGTTGGTTCGATACGAGACAGAAGGGGATGACTTCCTTTCACGAACTGTGACTGGGGATGAGACTTGGGTACACCACTTTGAACCTGAAACAAAACGCCAATCCATGGAGTGGCATCACGCAGACTCCCCACGCAAGAAAAAGTTCAAAATGGCTCCCCTCTGCAGGAAAGGTTATGACCACCATCTTCTGGGACATGAAAGGGGTGATTCTGGTTGACATTATGAAGAAAGGACAAACAATCAACTCAGAGGCATATACTGTTACCCTACAGAGACTCCAGAGACGTATAAAACGAGTTCGAACGGAGAGAAAACTGGAAGACGTCCTTCTTTTGCACGATAACGCAATACCATCCATCAGTTTGGAAACAAGAGAGGCCATCACAAAACTGCGCTTGACTGTGTTACCCCACCCTCCATACAGCCTGGATCTGGCACCTTCAGACTTCCATTTGTTTGGGCCAATGAAGGATGCTATTCGTGGAAGAAAGTTTCAGAGTGACGACGAGGTTGTTGAGGAGGTTAAGAGGTGGCTCCAGCGGAACCCAGCGGACTTTTACCGGCAAGGAATAAAGGCCCTTGTTTCGAGGTGGAGGAAAGCCGTAGAAAAGGATGGAGACTATGTGGAAAAATAAAGACTTGTAAAAAGGTATGTAACTACTTGTGTACAAAATTCCTGGAACTTACAAGGAAACTTGGAAAGGAAAAAAAAAGGTGGGGCAAAATATATTGAGTGGCCCTCACATAAATAAGACAACGGGAAACACATCTCAAAACAAAATAATACAGTTAAATTAAAAGGATTACAAAATATAAGATTAAAAGAAAATAAAACCATACAAATACAACTCAATAAAAAAAATTTTAAATTTACCTTTCACTATTTAACTGCGATGCTGAATTATATTCGTTAAACGATGGCTGCATTTTGTCATTACATAAAGACTAAAATGCGTAACTCAGATTCATTATACGTTAATTTAACAATTCAAAATTTCTCCACATTCAACATATGGTCATTGGTTTCACAATGCTCGCGGATCACAGTATAGGTGGTTGGTTTATTGGTAATAAGTAGGGCAGTCAAAAGTTGACCGAAAAAATTAAGAAAGTTGACCTTACGAATTGAAAAAATTGACTTATAAAGTTGCCTTTACTTTCAATAATAAAAACGATACTTTAATTACTTATTCTTGCTCTTCTACATCAGTTGACCGATTGTGGTAAATTATGAAGTATTTGCCGACATTTTCTGGCAAAAAATTGCGATCCTTACTTAATAATTTATTAAGCATGGAGAAAGATATCTCTACAGCGGCAGTTGTTGGTTGACATTGCAAAAGCAGACCATAAACTGTTGGTGAGATTTCAGGTCTACTGAGGTTAATTATTTCACAAATACCATTTGTCTTGAGTCTTGTTTCAATGTATTGTTTGACAGAACACATATCTTCGCCAAGGTTGATAGAAGAAATGGTTTCATATGCCTCTCTAATGGTGCAATCAGATGCTTCCATCCTAGTCACTAAGCTAGCAATCAAACTATAATTCATTTTGATTGACATTAGTTGCTTTGGCAGTTTTTCATTAGCAACACTCTCTTTAGCCTTCTGAACAATGATTCCTTCATCTTCAAAATTTTCCACAATTGTCTTCACATTTGGAAAATTGTCTGCATAATAAAAAGCAGCGTTCAACCAGCTTGCCCAACGTGTTACAATCGGTTCTGGAGGAGTTTCTATTTCAGCAAACAATTCCTTCCTCCTTTTGTTTTTAAGAGTAGAAGCCTTGACACATGCAATTAAAGTGTCAACATCACTATAAAATGCTCTTATTTGCATCGCACAATTATGTAACAGATGCGCAAGACACGTTACATGGAAAAGTCTTGGAAAAAGTTGCTTGAGTGTCGCTCCAGCTGACACCATGTAACGAGCTGCATCAGACAGAAGTAAACAGAAATTTTCTCTTGGTATCTCGAATTCTTTTACAGTATCGTCAATCTTGTGTATGACAGTTCGTGCATTAACATTTCCAAGAAGAACATCGCACCTGATTAAATATGTTTTCTTGGGAACATCAATAGATCCAGCAAGTATGTTCAAATATTTTGAGCCCCTTACTTCACTTTCATCAATAATTAGGAAAACTAATTTACCCTCTAGCAAATGTTTTATTCTACTTAACTCGCTTTCTGCCTGTTTCATTGCTATTGATCTGCAAGTTGACACGCAAGGCACTGCTACACCTAATTCAGAGAACAATTGTTTCGCATGAGGGTTGCTCAACTTATGAAGAGGTATGTTGGCTGACAGAAATGTAGTCACAAGTTTTTCCGAAAAATCTGAAAACTTGTACTTTAAAAGGGTTTGCGTCTTTTCATTTCCCACATTTTGGTCTATACCACGTTGGTGCTTTTGGGTAGAGCGATGTTTATCCACAAAAAAGGATTTGTCATGCTTGACCACAACACAACAAATCTGACAGTATAGCTCATTTTTTCCTGAACAAATGAATTCATTAGGATATTTTGCAATTATAGCGCGCACTTTAGCAATAGAACTAACTGCAACTTCTGGCATTTTAAATATCTGAAATCAAAAGAAATCGAAATCAGTGAAATCACAAATCAGAAAAAATCACAAATCAAAAATGGTAACCAGTAACCACAATACATACAACACAACCACATCCAAAACCAGAACGGACATAACTGAATAAGACAAATACGAGCAGCGAAGTTGCCAGTTAACCAAAAAGATGCCAATTTTTAGTTATTTTAATTATTTATTCCAAAAAATTGACTTTATTTACCTCATTGCTATTTTTTGACTTAACAGGTAAAAGTTGACTTTTGGTTGACCTATTAACTTTGGTAATATACCACCTATAGGTGTTTTTATTGCATTTTCAGTCGTTTCAGCGAAAAGTGCCCCATAGGAAACAATTTGACTTTATTGACTTCTGACCGCCCTAGTAATAAGGTATGGCTGCTAATGCTTTGGCGTTCATTGACCCTTGATGGAAACATAAATAAATAGACATTGCTTATGTTCCTATGATAGAATCAGTTAATTTTCAAATAGAATGAAAAATTTTTATTAAAAGGACCATTCTGAATTTAAAAAAAAAATTAAGTCATTGCTTGAAAACATTTTGTATGCTCGATCAATAAGAGTCTTAATGAAATTAATTTTAAATTTGAAGGGAATATCCAAAAGGAAATGAATCCCTAAAATAATGAAAGTTTTTTACTGAAGAGAGAGGTACTGAAGGTGTTATCTACTAATTCCCAACTATACTCTCTTGATGTGAATGTTCATAAAGTGGGATCTGGTGGTATCTGTAACGTTATTTAAAGGGCCGCGAAGTGGTCACCTCCATGGACATTGCCTTCCCCTCTTTCCCTCCCGCTACTTACCGCGAGAGAACGTTTCTCCCGTTTACTCAATTACGATGACGTCGTCTGCAGAAAGGCGTACACTTCTAGAAAATCCTTTGTAGTCCAGGCAATCAAGAGCAGAAATAGCTTCAACCTGGGCAAAATTGCTTCAGAAGCTTTCTAAACTGTTTCCAGCTCAGGAACCATTGCAGAATAACATATCCAAAATCCGACAACATTGGACTCCGGGAACACCCCCTAAAATGAAATTCAAAATGGCGGACTGGCAGTTTCCTACGAAATACAATAAATTTTAATTTCGCTTTGTAGAGAGAGTTATGACGTTTTTCTTGATCAGTAAAATGTTGTAAAACACATTTTCGTTTCTAAATTAACCTATATGACACTAAAAATTGTATTAGGCGGCTAGTATTAAACTATGACGTCACGTAATGTAAATAAAATATACTGTATGGAGTGTATGTGAGAATGGACATTGCTACATCTTTATAAACTTATATTATATACAACTCTTTAATTCCTACTACCCACTATCAAGTCTGCGTATTTTTGCTTGTCATTTTCTTTAAAACTGTTATTATGTACTCCTTTTAAATACTGCAACACAGTTTATTAATTTGTGTTTTCTGTTTCAGACTGACTCGGTGTACGGCTAACTCGGTGTGCGTCCGCCTTCAAGAATGCAGACCCCTGAAGAATTGTGCGTGATCTGTAAGGAGAAATTGGACAGCGGACAGGAAGTGGTTCACATCTCGCAAAAAGGAGCAGATGGTATAAATGCATCCAGCCGCAGCCGTGGAAGCGATGTTGTTGCAACAGCTGGAATAAGTGTTCACGTTGTATGTAGGAAAAGGTTTACGGATAAAAAGACCATTGAAATAAAGAAGCGACAGACCGCAGCCGAGGCAATACCAAGGAAAAGTGCTCGTTTTCATGAATACGCATTTTCCAGTGCTACTCACTGTTTGTTTTGTGATACCTTTGTGGACTTTTTTTCCAAACACAAACCAAAATCAGAGCATGTCAAAATAAGAACTACAGAGTTCTCCGAAACCATAAAAAGGTGCTGTGAAAGCCGCTGCGATGAATGGTCGTTTAATGTAAAAGGCCGTCTGGAGTATTATCTTCGTGATCTTCCTGCTGCAGATTGTGTCTACCATCACACCTGCAGCGTAAATTTTCGAAGTGGAAAAAAGATTCCTCGCGCATACTCCTCCGACGATCATGATTCGAAGAAAGGGAGACCAACTAATGAAGAGCAACACCAAGCATTCCTTCAGACCTGTGCTTACCTGGAAGAGAATGATGATGAACAACTGTTGATTGGAGACCTAATTTCCAAAATGGAGGAATATCTTCAAGGAAGTCAGAGCTCTGTCTACGAACGCAGGCACATGAAGAGAAAGCTTTTAGAACGTTACGGAGACAAGATCATAATATCAGGTGAAAGTGGGAAGGCAGATGTAGTAACACTACGAGAGACAGCTATGAAATTCTTATAGATTATCACAAAAAGTCGAAAGAATGTGATATAGATATAGAGCTACAGAAGATTTACCTAGTAGAAGCTGCTGCAAAAATAATCAGAAGTGATATCAAGTCTGTCGACTCGCCTAGAAAAGATGTGTATCCATCTCCAAATGACACCACTGCAGAAAGTGCTCTTGATTACATTCCCAACAGTCTGAAATTGCTATTATCAAAAGCATTTGCGGGACAGGATGCTTCAAGAAAAATAGGTGCAATTGGGCAGAGCATTATGCAAGCAACCCGTCCTAGAGGATTACTATGTCCACTACAGATCGGTTTGTCGGTTCAGCTACACCACAACTTTAGGTCAAGGTACCTTATTGACGTTCTCCATCAGCTGGGTTACTGTTCGTCGTATGCAGAAGTAACAAGATTCGAAAGAAACGCGGCGCTGGCAAGTGGGTCTGGCTCTTTTACTGTTGATGAAAACACTGCAGTCCTTCTAACAGCAGATAACGTCGATCATGATGTCTGCACTTTGGATGGGAAGAATACCTTTCATGGAATGGGTATGATTGCCGCAATAACTCCGAAGATCAAGATCCACCCTTCTATTCACAGGCGTAATGTTGGTGACAATGACATTAGGAAGATTGCAACCGTTGACATTAGGGAATATAGACACGCGAGAAGCATGTTGAGGGACATCTCATTCCGCGAACTTCCAGTACCCACTGCCACCATAAGTCGACTTAGTCTTCTCTGGCAGATATCTTCAGCAGAAAGATCAGGTCCAAGTTGGTCCGGAACAATGCAGGCAATTCACGGTGGATCAAGTGTCTCACATCCAGGTGTGGCGTCGATCACGTTCCTTCCCATCATAGATATGTCGCCAACTGACATGACCTGCATATTTTCGACATTACTATATTTGAGCAAGATAGCACGCGATCAAAAAGACCCATGCATTATTACGTTTGATCAGCCTTTGTTCTGGAAAGCTTCCCAAATCATCAATGAACAGAGAAACCTGCAGGACATTGTTTTAATGCTGGGATCATTTCACACTCTGATGAATCTTTTGGGAGCAGTCGGTACTCTTATGAATGGTTCCGGATTGTCTGAAGTACTTCAAGAAATATACGGACCAAATGCCATGCAACACATGATGTCTGGAAAAGCTGTTTCAAGAGCGATACGTGGTCATATGATAGTAGATGCAGCTCTTAGTACCTTACTAGTCGCAGACGTTTTCCCTCGTAATGAAGATGGAACTCCTCATGACCTCCATAAGGAAGCTTGTGACCTGCTCGACGATGTTATGACCGCCAAACAATCAGTTGAGGATGTGGAATCTTCGAATGCATTGTCTCAGATTGCTGCGACTTTGGATGCGAAGAAAACTGACCTACAATCTACTTCGCAAACAAGTCAACTCTGGTTGGAATATCAGCGAATGATCAACATTGCACGTTCCTTGATAACAGCAGACAGAACCGGCTCGTGGGATTTGCACTTGCAAGCTATGCTGGAGACCATCCCCATAATTGCAGCAGCCGGACATCACAATTACCTGAAATCGATATACCTGTACCTGCAGAAAATGTTAAGTTTGCCTTCTGAAAATCCAGCCGTTAACAAAATGTTCCAGGAAGGTAAGTTTGTGGTAAGAAGAAGCGACAGATTATGGGCCGGACTCGGCACAGACCTGGTGATAGAACAAGTACTAATGCGTTCCCTGAAAAGCAGAGGCGGACTGACACGCGGAAGTGGATTTACAGACATCCAAAGGACAACGTGGCTCTTTTCTATGCCTCTGTGTTCCACTTATAACTTAGCAATGCAGGAATACACCAGAGTTTTGTTGGAAAGTAGTGAACAGCACAAGGAAATGAGGGGAAGTAGACAAATCAGGGACAGTAATGACATGAAGAAAGTACTTGAACGTCTGGAATCCTTATCCCCATTCCATTCTACCTCGGGTCTCTGCAACATTGTAACAGGGCTAACTGCTGATCCTGGAGTTAACGTTCATCAATTGCATTCAATCGGTACGAACATTGTCGTAAAAATGATTGGGAAACAAGCCTTTACATATTCTGCCCAAAAGATCTGACAAAGTGAAAACACTAGGATCTGCTTCTGCCGTTGTGATCACTGATGCTTCAGATATAGAAGTAGATCCTGCACTACTGTTTCAGAGAATGATGACTGTTGCCACTGGCGGAGACATGAATCTTGAAGATGTCATGTGTTACGAACAATGTTCCCTCTAATTTTTTTTAGTCCGTGTGCGCAAGAAATTTTCGTTGTGCATACATTTAGATTCATGGTGAAAAATTGTGCAAACTTTTCTGAGCGCTATTATCTTCAAAATTAAATATATATAAATATTAAATACTTAATAAATATTATTTCCATAAGGTGATAGCTTCATCATTACGGTACTATTAAATGGATATTAAAAACTGTTTACAATATCATATATTCTTAAAAAAGAAAACATTTTATCCATTCTAAAAATATGAATAAAATGAAAAATAGTAAATTAAATTCAACAAAATAAAGAAATAGAATAAAAATAACATTAATTGAAAATGACTATTTAGTTATCATTTCTCAAAACAATTTTTAGCATTTAGCAATTTAAAATAGACTATCAAGATTAATACACGATTTTATCCATTCACAAAATAGGAATAAAATAAAAAAATAATAAAATTCAATAAAATAAAATATAATAAAAATAACATTCAATGAAAGTGCCTTTCATTTAAGTATCATTTAAGTATCCGTCACATCATTCAGGTAAATTTTAATTCGCATGAGCATGTATGTCCAAATGATTTTCTTTCAAGTGGTTTCTTAATTTGTTCTTTATAGAATTCATTAAACTGAAATTTTTTAAATTACTTCATTTACTGTCGTGACTCATGATACGCTTGAGCCTGTGCGCATTTTATTTTGCTGTGTGCGCTGGTTTCACAACGCGTGTGCGCGCGCACACGCGCACACCTTAGAGGGAACATTGGAGATACTTCGTGATTCGAACAATGCAGGAGGATATGCACACAGTTCGTAACTTACGAACTGTGTGCATATCCTCCTGCATTGTTCGAATCACGAAGTATCTTGAGGAAACCCGATAAGTCTCAGCTAGCTCATGCAATAATCAAATACACTGACACTTTACGCATGGAAGAAGTTCAAGAAATTCAGTGCACAGACCAGTACGTATTGGATGGTGGATCTCTACTACATCGTGTTTCCTGGCGTCAAGATGAAACATATGACAGCATCGCCAACTCATATGCCGATTTCACTCTGAAAACATATGGAAAAGCAATCATTGTTTTTGATGGCTACAGCAGCTCTCCTACGATCAAGGACATGACCCACAGAAGACGCAGCACCAAGACAAGCAGAAATGTGAATCTCAGTCCAAGCATGAAGTTTGTTGGCCAGAAGGAACACTTCTTGGCTAATGAAAACAACAAGCAAGCATTTATTTCCCTCGTAGGTGAGATGTTGAAGAAGCACGGGTGTACTGTTCACAACGCAGATGGGGATGCTGATGTGGACATCGTTCGTGCAGCAGTTTCCTTATCAGAAAATGCAACTACAACAGTAATAGGGGAAGACACCGACTTGCTGATTCCCCTTCTGTACCATGCCAAGGACAGTGGTTTCAAGTTGTACTATCGCAGCGATATAAGACGGGGACCATCTCCTAATCCTGTGTATGATATTCTCAGCATTCAATCATTGTTAGGCAATGACATCTGCAAGTATCTCCTGTTTGTGCATGCTTTCACGGGCTGTGATAGCACATCCAGAATTTTTTCGATCGGTAAAGCCAAAGCATTCGACACACTGATGAAGGTGGCTGAACTCCGTTCAGTTGCAAATACATTCTGTTCTGATTGTTGCCAACACTCTGACATTGAAGCCGCTGGAAGAAAGGCAATGCTTCTGTTGTATGGCTGCAAAACACTTGAATCCACTAACGCACTACGTCATCGAATGTTAGTTGAAAAGGTAGCTACAGCTAAATCTTTTTTTACACCCGAACGTTTGCCACCTACCGATGCGTCCACAAAGTACCACAGCTTTCGCACATACTTTCAAATACTAATCTGGAAGTCTACAGAAGAGAAGATCGATGCAGAACAGTGGGTTGGTATGTAAAGAATAATTCCTACTACCCTACAGCCTGCGACAAGCCACCAGCTCCAAATTATCTACTCAACATGATCCGCTGCTCCTGCAAGACGAAATGTGCTACTTCAAGATGTGGATGCAAGCGTAATGGAATGCCCTGTTCAGCCGCTTGTGGCGAGTGCCAAATCAGTGGTTGCGATAACAACCCAAGTACCGGTAATCTATCCGATGATAGTGATGAAGAGGATTAATTTCTGTATGTTTGTGACCAGGTATCACTTCTTCTGTAATGAACATAACTTGAAACTGGGAAAAAAATAATTGTTGTATTATTGATTATAAAAATCTGTAAAAAGCTATATAACATTATATTTGCGTAATAACTGGTTGTGTTGTATATTGTTGAATTATTTAAAACATTACAACTGAAAGAAAAAGCATCAAATGTATCTCTATAAATAAAAGCGTAAATTATATATATTTTTTTTTTCGTAGGAAACATCCAGTCCGCCATTTTGAATTTCATTTTTGGGGGTGTTCCCGGGGTCCAATTTTGTCGGATTTTGGATATGTTATTCGGCAATGGTTCCTGAGCTGGAAACAGTTTAGAAAGCTTCTGAAGCAATTTTGCCCAGGTCTAACTACAAATTGCCTGGACTAGTCCAGGCAATCTAGGGCAAAAATAGCTTCAACCTGGGCAAAATTGCTTCAGAAGCTTTCTAAACTGTTTCCAGCTCAGGAACCATTGCAGAATAACATATCCAAAATCCGACAAAATTGGACCCCGGGAACACCCCCAAAAATGAAATTCAAAATGGCGGACTGGCAGTTTCCTACGAAATACAATAAATTTTAATTTCGCTTTGTAGAGAGAGTTATGACGTTTTTCTTGATCAGTAAAATGTTTTAAAACACATTTTCGTTTCTAAATTAACCTATATGACACTAAAAATTGTATTAGGCGGCTAGTATTAAACTATGACGTCACGTAATGTAAATAAAATATACTGTATGGAGTGTATGTGAGAATGGACATTGCTACATCTTTATAAACTTATATTATATACAACTCTTTAATTCCTACTACCCACTATCAAATCTGCGTATTTGTGCTTGTCATTTTCTTTAAAACTGTTATTATGTACTCCTTTTAAATACTGCAACACAGTTTATTAATTTGTGTTTTCTGTTTCAGACTGACTCGGTGTACGGCTGACTCGGTGTGCGTCCGCCTTCAAGAATGCAGACCCCTGAAGAATTGTGCGTGATTTGTAAGGAGAAATTGGACAGCGGACAGGAAGTGGTTCACATCTCGCAAAAAGGGGCAGATGGTATAAATGCATCCAGCCGCAGCCGTGGAAGCGATGTTGTTGCAACAGCTGGAATAAGTGTTCACGTTGTATGTAGGAAAAGGTTTACGGATAAAAAGACAATTGAAATAAAGAAGCGACAGACCGCAGCCGAGGCAATACCAAGGAAAAGTGCTCGTTTTCATGAATACACATTTTCCAGTGCTACTCACTGTTTGTTTGTGATACCTTTGTGGACTTTTTTCCAAACACAAACCAAAATCAGAGCATGTCAAAATAAGAACTACAGAGTTCTCCGAAACCATAAAAAGGTGCTGTGAAAGCCGCTGCGATGAATGGTCGTTTAATGTAAAAGGCCGTCTGGAGTATTATCTTCGTGATCTTCCTGCTGCAGATTGTGTCTACCATCACACCTGCAGCGTAAATTTTCGAAGTGGAAAAAACATTCCTCGCGCATACTCCTCCGACGATCATGATTCGAAGAAAGGGAGACCAACTAATGAAGAGCAACACCAAGCATTCCTTCAGACCTGTGCTTACCTGGAAGAGAATGATGATGAACAACTGTTGATTGGAGACCTAATTTCCAAAATGGAGGAATATCTTCAAGGAAGTCAGAGCTCTGTCTACGAACGCAGGCACATGAAGAGAAAGCTTTTAGAACGTTACGGAGAAAAGATCATAATGGTGAAAGTGGGAAGGCAGATGTAGTAACACTACGAGAGAGAGCTAATGAAATTCTTATAGATTATCACAAAAAGTCGAAAGAATGTGATATAGATATAGAGCTACAGAAGATTTACCTAGTAGAAGCTGCTGCAAAAATAATCAGAAGTGATATCAAGTCTGTCGACTCGCCTAGAAAAGATGTGTATCCATCTCCAAATGACATCACTGCAGAAAGTGCTCTTGATTACATTCCAACAGTCTGAAATTGCTATTATCAAAAGCATTTGCGGGACAGGATGCTTCAAGAAAAATAGGTGCAATTGGGCAGAGCATTATGCAAGCAACCCGTCCTAGAGGATTACTATGTCCACTACAGATCGGTTTGTCGGTTCAGCTACACCACAACTTTAGGTCAAGGTACCTTATTGACGTTCTCCATCAGCTGGGTTACTGTTCGTCGTATGCAGAAGTAACAAGATTCGAAGAAACGCGGCGCTGGCAAGTGGGTCTGGCTCTTTTACTGTTGATGAAAACACTGCAGTCCTTCTAGCAGCAGATAACGTCGATCATGATGTCTGCACTTTGGATGGGAAGAATACCTTTCATGGAATGGGTATGATTGCCGCAATAACTCCGAAGATCAAGATCCACCCTTCTATTCACAGGCGTAATGTTGGTGACAATGACATTAGGAAGATTGCAACCGTTGACATTAGGGAATATAGACACGCGAGAAGCATGTTGAGGGACATCTCATTCCGCGAACTTCCAGTACCCACTGCCACCATAAGTCGACTTAGTCTTCTCTGGCAGATATCTTCAGCAGAAAGATCAGGTCAAAGTTGGTCCGGAACAATGCAGGCAATTCACGGTGGATCAAGTGTCTCACATCCAGGTGTGGCGTCGATCACGTTCCTTCCCATCATAGATATGTCGCCAACTGACATGACCTGCATATTTTCGACATTACTATATTTGAGCAAGATAGCACGCGATCAAAAAGTCCCATGCATTATTACCTTTGATCAGCCTTTGTTCTGGAAAGCTTCCCAAATCATCAATTAACAGAGAGACCTGCAGGACATTGTTTTAATGCTGGGATAATTTCACACTCTGATGAATCTTTTGGGCAGTCGGTACTCTTATGAATGGTTCCGGATTGTCTGAAGTACTTCAAGAAATATACGGACCAAATGCCGTGCAACACATGATGTCTGGAAAAGCTGTTTCAAGAGCGATACGTGGTCATATGATAGTAGATGCAGCTCTTAGTACCTTACTAGTCGCAGACGTTTTCCCTCGTAATGAAGATGGAACTCCTCATGACCTCCATAAGGAAGCTTGTGACCTGCTCGACGATGTTATGACCGCCAAACAATCAGTTGAGGATGTGGAATCTTCGAATGCATTGTCTCAGATTGCTACGACTTTGGATGCGAAGAAAACTGACCTACAATCTACTTCGCAAACAAGTCAACTCTGGTTGGAATATCAGCGAATGATCAACATTGCACGTTCCTTGATAACAGCAGACAGAACCGGCTCGTGGGATTTGCACTTGCAAGCTATGCTGGAGACCATCCCCATAATTGCAGCAGCCGGACATCACAATTACCTGAAATCGATATACCTGTACCTGCAGAAAATGTTAAGTTTGCCTTCTGAAAATCCAGCCGTTAACAAAATGTTCCAGGAAGGTAAGTTTGTGGTAAGAAGAAGCGACAGATTATGGGCCGGACTCGGCACAGACCTGGTGATAGAACAAGTACTAATGCGTTCCCTGAAAAGCAGAGGCGGACTGACACGCGGAAGTGGATTTACAGACATCCAAAGGACAACGTGGCTCTTTTCTATGCCTCTGTGTTCCACTTATAACTTAGCAATGCAGGAATACACCAGAGTTTTGTTGGAAAGTAGTGAACAGCACAAGGAAATGAGGGGAAGTAGACAAATCAGGGACAGTAATGACATGAAGAAAGTACTTGAACGTCTGGAATCCTTATCCCCATTCCATTCTACCTCGGGTCTCTGCAACATTGTAACAGGGCTAACTGCTGATCCTGGAGTTAACGTTCATCAATTGCATTCAATCGGTACGAACATTGTCGTAAAAATGATTGGGAAACAAGCCTTTACATATTCTGCCAAAAGATCTGACAAAGTGAAAACACTAGGATCTGCTTCTGCCGTTGTGATCACTGATGCTTCAGATATAGAAGTAGATCCTGCACTACTGTTTCAGAGAATGATGACTGTTGCCACTGGCGGAGACATGAATCTTGAAGATGTCATGTGTTACGAACAATGTTCCCTCTAATTTTTTTTAGTCCGTGTGCGCAAGAAATTTTCGTTGTGCATACATTTAGATTCATGGTGAAAAATTGTGCAAACTTTTCTGAGCGCTATTATCTTCAAAATTAAATATATATATAAATATTAAATACTTAATAAATATTATTTCCATAAGGTGATAGCTTCATCATTACGGTACTATTAAATGGATATTAAAAAACTGTTTACAATATCATATATTCTTAAAAAAGAAAACATTTTATCCATTCTAAAAATATGAATAAAATGAAAAATAGTAAAATAAAATTCAACAAAATAAAGAAATAGAATAAAAATAACATTAATTGAAAATGACTATTTAGTTATCATTTCTCAAAACAATTTTTAGCATTTAGCAATTTAAAATAGACTATCAAGATTAATACACGATTTTATCCATTCACAAAATAGAAATAGGAGCATGTACAGTATGTCCAAATGATTTTCTTTCAAGTGGTTTCTTAATTTGTTCTTTATAGAATTCATTAAACTGAAATTTTTTAAATTACTTCATTTACTGTCGTGACTCATGATACGCTTGAGCCTGTGCGCATTTTATTTTGCTGTGTGCGCTGGTTTCACAACGCGTGTGCGCGCGCACACGCGCACACCTTAGAGGGAACATTGGAGATACTTCGTGATTCGAACAATGCAGGAGGATATGCACACAGTTCGTAACTTACGAACTGTGTGCATATCCTCCTGCATTGTTCGAATCACGAAGTATCTTGAGGAAACCCGATAAGTCTCAGCTAGCTCATGCAATAATCAAATACACTGACACTTTACGCATGGAAGAAGTTCAAGAAATTCAGTGCACAGACCAGTACGTATTGGATGGTGGATCTCTACTACATCGTGTTTCCTGGCGTCAAGATGAAACATATGACAGCATCGCCAACTCATATGCCGATTTCACTCTGAAAACATATGGAAAAGCAATCATTGTTTTTGATGGCTACAGCAGCTCTCCTACGATCAAGGACAGACCCACAGAAGACGCAGCACCAAGACAAGCAGAAATGTGAATCTCAGTCCAAGCATGAAGTTTGTTGGCCAGAAGGAACACTTCTTGGCTAATGAAACAACAAGCAAGCATTTATTTCCCTCGTAGGAGATGTTGAAGAAGCACGGGTGTACTGTTCACAACGCAGATGGGGATGCTGATGTGGACATCGTTCGTGCAGCAGTTTCCTTATCAGAAAATGCAACTACAACAGTAATAGGGAAGACACCGACTTGCTGATTCCCCTTCTGTACCATGCCAAGGACAGTGGTTTCAAGTTGTACTATCGCAGCGATATAAGACGGGGACCATCTCCTAATCCTGTGTATGATATTCTCAGCATTCAATCATTGTTAGGCAATGACATCTGCAAGTATCTCCTGTTTGTGCATGCTTTCACGGGCTGTGATAGCACATCCAGAATTTTTTCGATCGGTAAAGCCAAAGCATTCGACACACTGATGAAGGTGGCTGAACTCCGTTCAGTTGCAAATACATTCTGTTCTGATTGTTGCCAACACTCTGACATTGAAGCCGCTGGAAGAAAGGCAATGCTTCTGTTATGGCTGCAAAACACTTGAATCCACTAACGCACTACGTCATCGAATGTTAGTTGAAAAGGTAGCTACAGCTAAATCTTTTTTTACACCCGAACGTTTGCCACCTACCGATGCGTCCACAAAGTACCACAGCTTTCGCACATACTTTCAAATACTAATCTGGAAGTCTACAGAAGAGAAGATCGATGCAGAACAGTGGGTTGGTATGTAAAGAATAATTCCTACTACCCTACAGCCTGCGACAAGCCACCAGCTCCAAATTATCTACTCAACATGATCCGCTGCTCCTGCAAGACGAAATGTGCTACTTCAAGATGTGGATGCAAGCGTAATGGAATGCCCTGTTCAGCCGCTTGTGGCGAGTGCCAAATCAGTGGTTGCGATAACAACCCAAGTACCGGTAATCTATCCGATGATAGTGATGAAGAGGATTATTTCTGTATGTTTGTGACCAGGTATCACTTCTTCTGTAATGAACATAACTTGAAACTGGGAAAAAAATAATTGTTGTATTATTGATTATAAAAATCTGTAAAAAGCTATATAACATTATATTTGCGTAATAACTGGTTGTGTTGTATATTGTTGAATTATTTAAAACATTACAACTGAAAGAAAAAGCATCAAATGTATCTCTATAAATAAAAGCGTAAATTATATATTATTTTTTTTCGTAGGAAACATCCAGTCCGCCATTTTGAATTTCATTTTTGGGGTGTTCCCGGGGTCCAATTTTGTCGGATTTTGGATATGTTATTCGGCAATGGTTCCTGAGCTGGAAACAGTTTAGAAAGCTTCTGAAGCAATTTTGCCCAGGTCTAACTACAAATTGCCTGGACTAGTCCAGGCAATCTAGGGCAAAAATAGCTTCAACCTGGGCAAAATTGCTTCAGAAGCTTTCTAAACTGTTTCCAGCTCAGGAACCATTGCAGAATAACATATCCAAAATCCGACAAAATTGGACCCCGGGAACACCCCAAAAATGAAATTCAAAATGGCGGACTGGCAGTTTCCTACGAAATACAATAAATTTTAATTTCGCTTTGTAGAGAGAGTTATGACGTTTTTCTTGATCAGTAAAATGTTTTAAAACACATTTTCGTTTCTAAATTAACCTATATGACACTAAAAATTGTATTAGGCGGCTAGTATTAAACTATGACGTCACGTAATGTAAATAAAATATACTGTATGGAGTGTATGTGAGAATGGACATTGCTACATCTTTATAAACTTATATTATATACAACTCTTTAATTCCTACTACCCACTATCAAATCTGCGTATTTGTGCTTGTCATTTTCTTTAAAACTGTTATTATGTACTCCTTTTAAATACTGCAACACAGTTTATTAATTTGTGTTTTCTGTTTCAGACTGACTCGGTGTACGGCTGACTCGGTGTGCGTCCGCCTTCAAGAATGCAGACCCCTGAAGAATTGTGCGTGATTTGTAAGGAGAAATTGGACAGCGGACAGGAAGTGGTTCACATCTCGCAAAAAGGGGCAGATGGTATAAATGCATCCAGCCGCAGCCGTGGAAGCGATGTTGTTGCAACAGCTGGAATAAGTGTTCACGTTGTATGTAGGAAAAGGTTTACGGATAAAAAGACAATTGAAATAAAGAAGCGACAGACCGCAGCCGAGGCAATACCAAGGAAAAGTGCTCGTTTTCATGAATACACATTTTCCAGTGCTACTCACTGTTTGTTTTGTGATACCTTTGTGGACTTTTTTCCAAACACAAACCAAAATCAGAGCATGTCAAAATAAGAACTACAGAGTTCTCCGAAACCATAAAAAGGTGCTGTGAAAGCCGCTGCGATGAATGGTCGTTTAATGTAAAAGGCCGTCTGGAGTATTATCTTCGTGATCTTCCTGCTGCAGATTGTGTCTACCATCACACCTGCAGCGTAAATTTTCGAAGTGGAAAAAACATTCCTCGCGCATACTCCTCCGACGATCATGATTCGAAGAAAGGGAGACCAACTAATGAAGAGCAACACCAAGCATTCCTTCAGACCTGTGCTTACCTGGAAGAGAATGATGATGAACAACTGTTGATTGGAGACCTAATTTCCAAAATGGAGGAATATCTTCAAGGAAGTCAGAGCTCTGTCTACGAACGCAGGCACATGAAGAGAAAGCTTTTAGAACGTTACGGAGAAAAGATCATAATATCAGGTGAAAGTGGGAAGGCAGATGTAGTAACACTACGAGAGAGAGCTAATGAAATTCTTATAGATTATCACAAAAAGTCGAAAGAATGTGATATAGATATAGAGCTACAGAAGATTTACCTAGTAGAAGCTGCTGCAAAAATAATCAGAAGTGATATCAAGTCTGTCGACTCGCCTAGAAAAGATGTGTATCCATCTCCAAATGACATCACTGCAGAAAGTGCTCTTGATTACATTCCCAACAGTCTGAAATTGCTATTATCAAAAGCATTTGCGGGACAGGATGCTTCAAGAAAAATAGGTGCAATTGGGCAGAGCATTATGCAAGCAACCCGTCCTAGAGGATTACTATGTCCACTACAGATCGGTTTGTCGGTTCAGCTACACCACAACTTTAGGTCAAGGTACCTTATTGACGTTCTCCATCAGCTGGGTTACTGTTCGTCGTATGCAGAAGTAACAAGATTCGAAAGAAACGCGGCGCTGGCAAGTGGGTCTGGCTCTTTTACTGTTGATGAAAACACTGCAGTCCTTCTAGCAGCAGATAACGTCGATCATGATGTCTGCACTTTGGATGGGAAGAATACCTTTCATGGAATGGGTATGATTGCCGCAATAACTCCGAAGATCAAGATCCACCCTTCTATTCACAGGCGTAATGTTGGTGACAATGACATTAGGAAGATTGCAACCGTTGACATTAGGGAATATAGACACGCGAGAAGCATGTTGAGGGACATCTCATTCCGCGAACTTCCAGTACCCACTGCCACCATAAGTCGACTTAGTCTTCTCTGGCAGATATCTTCAGCAGAAAGATCAGGTCAAAGTTGGTCCGGAACAATGCAGGCAATTCACGGTGGATCAAGTGTCTCACATCCAGGTGTGGCGTCGATCACGTTCCTTCCCATCATAGATATGTCGCCAACTGACATGACCTGCATATTTTCGACATTACTATATTTGAGCAAGATAGCACGCGATCAAAAAGTCCCATGCATTATTACCTTTGATCAGCCTTTGTTCTGGAAAGCTTCCCAAATCATCAATTAACAGAGAGACCTGCAGGACATTGTTTTAATGCTGGGATAATTTCACACTCTGATGAATCTTTTGGGAGCAGTCGGTACTCTTATGAATGGTTCCGGATTGTCTGAAGTACTTCAAGAAATATACGGACCAAATGCCGTGCAACACATGATGTCTGGAAAAGCTGTTTCAAGAGCGATACGTGGTCATATGATAGTAGATGCAGCTCTTAGTACCTTACTAGTCGCAGACGTTTTCCCTCGTAATGAAGATGGAACTCCTCATGACCTCCATAAGGAAGCTTGTGACCTGCTCGACGATGTTATGACCGCCAAACAATCAGTTGAGGATGTGGAATCTTCGAATGCATTGTCTCAGATTGCTACGACTTTGGATGCGAAGAAAACTGACCTACAATCTACTTCGCAAACAAGTCAACTCTGGTTGGAATATCAGCGAATGATCAACATTGCACGTTCCTTGATAACAGCAGACAGAACCGGCTCGTGGGATTTGCACTTGCAAGCTATGCTGGAGACCATCCCCATAATTGCAGCAGCCGGACATCACAATTACCTGAAATCGATATACCTGTACCTGCAGAAAATGTTAAGTTTGCCTTCTGAAAATCCAGCCGTTAACAAAATGTTCCAGGAAGGTAAGTTTGTGGTAAGAAGAAGCGACAGATTATGGGCCGGACTCGGCACAGACCTGGTGATAGAACAAGTACTAATGCGTTCCCTGAAAAGCAGAGGCGGACTGACACGCGGAAGTGGATTTACAGACATCCAAAGGACAACGTGGCTCTTTTCTATGCCTCTGTGTTCCACTTATAACTTAGCAATGCAGGAATACACCAGAGTTTTGTTGGAAAGTAGTGAACAGCACAAGGAAATGAGGGGAAGTAGACAAATCAGGGACAGTAATGACATGAAGAAAGTACTTGAACGTCTGGAATCCTTATCCCCATTCCATTCTACCTCGGGTCTCTGCAACATTGTAACAGGGCTAACTGCTGATCCTGGAGTTAACGTTCATCAATTGCATTCAATCGGTACGAACATTGTCGTAAAAATGATTGGGAAACAAGCCTTTACATATTCTGCCAAAAGATCTGACAAAGTGAAAACACTAGGATCTGCTTCTGCCGTTGTGATCACTGATGCTTCAGATATAGAAGTAGATCCTGCACTACTGTTTCAGAGAATGATGACTGTTGCCACTGGCGGAGACATGAATCTTGAAGATGTCATGTGTTACGAACAATGTTCCCTCTAATTTTTTTTAGTCCGTGTGCGCAAGAAATTTTCGTTGTGCATACATTTAGATTCATGGTGAAAAATTGTGCAAACTTTTCTGAGCGCTATTATCTTCAAAATTAAATATATATATAAATATTAAATACTTAATAAATATTATTTCCATAAGGTGATAGCTTCATCATTACGGTACTATTAAATGGATATTAAAAAACTGTTTACAATATCATATATTCTTAAAAAAGAAAACATTTTATCCATTCTAAAAATATGAATAAAATGAAAAATAGTAAAATAAAATTCAACAAAATAAAGAAATAGAATAAAAATAACATTAATTGAAAATGACTATTTAGTTATCATTTCTCAAAACAATTTTTAGCATTTAGCAATTTAAAATAGACTATCAAGATTAATACACGATTTTATCCATTCACAAAATAGAAATAGGAGCATGTACAGTATGTCCAAATGATTTTCTTTCAAGTGGTTTCTTAATTTGTTCTTTATAGAATTCATTAAACTGAAATTTTTTAAATTACTTCATTTACTGTCGTGACTCATGATACGCTTGAGCCTGTGCGCATTTATTTTGCTGTGTGCGCTGGTTTCACAACGCGTGTGCGCGCGCACACGCGCAACCTTAGAGGGAACATTGGAGATACTTCGTGATTCGAACAATGCAGGAGGATATGCACACAGTTCGTAACTTACGAACTGTGTGCATATCCTCCTGCATTGTTCGAATCACGAAGTATCTTAGGAAACCGATAAGTCTCAGCTAGCTCATGCAATAATCAAATACACTGACACTTTACGCATGGAAGAAGTTCAGAAATTCAGTGCACAGACCTACGTATTGGATGGTGGATCTCTACTACATCGTGTTTCCTGGCGTCAAGATGAAACATATGACAGCATCGCCAACTCATATGCCGATTTCACTCTGAAAACATATGGAAAAGCAATCATTGTTTTTGATGGCTACAGCAGCTCTCCTACGATCAAGGACATGACCCACAGAAGACGCAGCACCAAGACAAGCAGAAATGTGAATCTCAGTCCAAGCATGAAGTTTGTTGCCAGAAGGAACACTTCTTGGCTAATGAAAACAACAAGCAAGCATTTATTTCCCTCGTAGGTGAGATTTGAAGAAGCACGGGTGTACTGTTCACAACGCAGATGGGATGCTGATGTGGACATCGTTCGTGCAGCAGTTTCCTTATCAGAAATGCAACTACAACAGTAATAGGGGAAGACACCGACTTGCTGATTCCCCTTCTGTACCATGCCAAGGACAGTGGTTTCAAGTTGTACTATCGCAGCGATATAAGACGGGGACCATCTCCTAATCCTGTGTATGATATTCTCAGCATTCAATCATTGTTAGGCAATGACATCTGCAAGTATCTCCTGTTTGTGCATGCTTTCACGGCTGTGATAGCACATCCAGAATTTTTTCGATCGGTAAGCCAAAGCATCGACACACTGATGAAGGTGGCTGAACTCCGTTCAGTTGCAAATACATTCTGTTCTGATTGTTGCCAACACTCTGACATTGAAGCCGCTGAAAGAAAGGCAATGCTTCTGTTGTATGGCTGCAAAACACTTGAATCCACTAACGCACTACGTCATCGAATGTTAGTTGAAAAGGTAGCTACAGCTAAATCTTTTTTACACCCGAACGTTTGCCACCTACCGATGCGTCCACAAAGTACCACAGCTTTCGCACATACTTTCAAATACTAATCTGGAAGTCTACAGAAGAGAAGATCGATGCAGAACAGTGGGGTTGGTATGTTAAAGAATAATTCCTACTACCCTACAGCCTGCGACAAGCCACCAGCTCCAAATTATCTACTCAACATGATCCGCTGCTCCTGCAAGACGAAATGTGCTACTTCAAGATGTGGATGCAAGCGTAATGGAATGCCCTGTTCAGCCGCTTGTGGCGAGTGCCAATCAGTGTTGCGATAACAACCCAAGTACCGGTAATCTATCCGATGATAGTGATGAAGAGGATTAATTTTCTGTATGTTTGTGACCAGGTATCACTTCTTTCTGTAATGAACATAACTTGAAACTGGGAAAAAAATATTGTTTGTATTATTGATTATAAAAATCTGTAAAAAGCTATATAACATTATATTGCGTAATAACTGGTTGTGTTTGTATATTGTTGAATTATTTAAAACATTACACTGAAAGAAAAAGCATCAAATGTATCTCTATAATAAAAGCGTAATTATATATATTTTTTTTTGTAGGAAACATCCAGTCCGCCATTTTGAATTTCATTTTTGGGGTTTCCCGGGGTCCAATTTTGTCGGATTTTGGATATGTTATTCGGCAATGGTTCCTGAGCTGGAAACAGTTTAGAAAGCTTCTGAAGCAATTTTGCCCAGGTCTAACTACAAATTGCCTCGACTATTTGATGCAAAAGACTACCACACAACGATAGACTGGAGTGCTGTGTATGAGCCACTTCTAACAAAACAAATACCACAAGACCTCCTGTTTGGAACCTTTGTGGAAGACAAAGTAGCTCCTCCTAAGTATCCCTGTTATACTCAGGCATTTGAGCGTCATGTAAAACTGGTGACACAGGTCTCTAAATGTGTGATTGGTGTAGAAAGGAGAGATGGCTTTGTTAAAGCACAAATAAAATCAAGATGTATGAAGTCTTTCAACACTAAAAAATAATACAAAACATAAAAGAATAAGGTATAAGGTCTCTACGGCTGTGAGGTTGGGGTGGGCTTGGTGCGTGTCCAAGTAGCTTACCTCCACGTGGTGAACCTGGGTAGAGTGAGCTTCAGTTAATGCAGTTCAGGCGAAATGCTATCTTGTTGAGAAATTGAGTTTTTCTTTTTACAAGAATTCAGCCTATTTTACTCAAAACTGAAGCCCAGTCTACCTGAAAGCTACAAGGAATATATTATATATATATATATATATATATATATGCAAACACCGCTTAACTAAAAGCCCTTGAATACAAACTACCCCTTGGTGGCACATCTTAAAATAGAAAGACTGGGAAAAAATTTTCACTGTAAGCTAGCTTCAACCACTTCCAAAAAATAACACCATCGCCAAACCAATTTTCTAAAAAAAAAATTTTACCATTATAGTTCACTCCACCCTGGTATACAGGGTGTTCATAAAGTCACGCAAGTTAATATGGTGAAGTGTACATGCATATTTACTTGCGTGACGTTTACTTGCGTGACGTTTTATTTTTGTTTAGTATTAGCTTTGGGTATTTTCTATGATTAATTTTATTATTATTCGTTTCATTACGTGTATATCTTTATTTTTTTTTGTCCTAATTTTTTGGTTTTTTAATTAATTGTTTAATTAGTTGTATCGTTTATTACCTTGATGGATACTGTACATTTTCGTGAGATTTATCTCCTGCATTTTCGGTGCTGTATTTTCTGATATCATTAAAGGCTTTATATACTTTACTAAGTTGATATGTGAATGCATATAACATTGAGAACATCTACTTTACTATGCTGACTCTGGTTTTTCTGTTCTTGTAGAATAAATAAAAATATGTCGCTGCGAAAATATGTTACTGAGGGCACTAAAGTAGCTGCCCGTTTGGTTAGTGCCTCAGTATTAAAAGTCGCGTAAATGACCTGTATCTGGAGGAACAGTCCCCAAGGCTATGAATACGTGGAAGGAAATGAAAAACTACACTGAATGAATGTGATAGAAGAACTTTATTACGAGCTGTGAAGAATGACCCAAATACTGCTGCATCAATACTTTGTTCAGAACTTAACAGTCTGCAAAGACCAGTATCAGTCAAAACGATGTTATGGGAACTGCAGTAAAGCCCATCACGACACCAATCAGTGCCAAAGCTCGAATGAAGTTGGAGATGAAGAGAATAATGGGAACACTATTATGCTTATGTGGTATAGTTTTTCCATTTTTTCCATGTATTAATGGAAATGCAGAGGACAATCACGCGACTTTTAATATTGAGACACCAATCAAACGGGTTCCTACTATCATGCCCCTTTCACAGTCTGTAAAATCTTTTCTAACCGCCATTTTTATATTTATTATGCAAGATCAGAATTACCAATATCAGCATATTAAAATAGAAGATGTTCTCAACACTATATGCATTCACATATCAACTTAGTAAAGTGTTTAACGCCATTTTTTTATGCAGGAAGGAGGGGCCAAGGGAGAATTCCCACAAAAGCGCTTCGAGATGCCTAGACAGTCTGCGTTTGAAAGATGGGAGGTCATAGACAGGAGGAAAGATGAATTGAGGAAGATTGTTCCAGAGCTGACCGGTTCAGTAGATGAAAGATTAAAAATACCGATTAACCCTTGCGTTAGAGAGTTGGACAGAAAAGGAATGAGAAAGTGTAGAAAGTCTGGTGCTGCATGCTCTCCTTAAAAGAGGAGGCATGCAGTTAGAGTTCAGAAAAACAATGTCCGTTATAATAGCGATAGTAGAGAGAGGGGGAGGCAACATTGGGGCGAAGAGAGAGAGAGATTGAAGACAATCAGTAAGAGCGGGGAAACTGATAAGATGAAAAGTCTTTGATTCCACCCGTTCAAGTACGGCTGTATGGGTTGAGCCACCCCATACATGAGAAGCATACTTCATACAGGGGTAGACAAGACCCTTGTACAAAGATAGTAACTAAGTAGGAGTAAAGAAACCGCGGAGGCGGTACAGCACACCTAACCTCTCAGAAGCTGTTTTGGAAAGAGAGTATATGTGATCTTTGCAGGAAAGATCACGAGAAAAGGAAACGCCAAGAATGTTAAGAGAAGAGGAATGTTTGAGTTGTGTGTTGTTGAAGGTAAGGGGATCGTCGTGTGAAAGAGTGTGAAGAGTGAAGGAAATGAATTTTTGAGGCATTGAAAGCTACAAGGTTTCCTCTGCCCCATTCAGATATAGCAGAAAGCTCAGACGTAAGGTGCCCCATAGCCGCCCCACGCGAACCATGGAGCGACTGCCGTGAGGGACGCTTTGAGAAGCGGGTGGAGAAGTAAAGAGTGGAATCATCGGCACAGGAGTGAAGAGGAGAGGAAGTGCGAATTAAAAGATCATTAATAAATAAAAGGAAAATAATGGGTGACAGGACAGAACCCTGAGGAACACGACTGTCGATAGCTTTAGGAGAAGAACAGCAGCCATCTACAGTTGCAGCTATAGATCGGCCAGGAAAGAAATCAGAGATGAAGAAACAGATTGAGGGATAGGAACTGAAGAAGGGCAGTTTGGAAATTAAAGATTTGTGTCGCACTCTATCAAAAGCTTTCACTATATCTGGCGCAATAGCAAAGGTTTCACCGAAATCCCGAAAGAAGGATGACCAAGAGTGAAAGAGATATGCAAGAAGTTCGCCAGTTGAGCATCCCTTGAGGAATCCATACTGACGCTCTGAAAGAAGATTGTGAGAAGAGAGGTGTTTAAGAATCTTCCTATTAACCATTTCTGTCCCAGCGATTCCATATGTCATCATCAACAAAAAGTACGTGTAATTTCCTCAGTTTAGCTTCAATGATGCCTTATGACATTTGAATATAACAATAAACTGTATAGCAATATCTTGCAGTTTTTTGGACATTGGCCTGAGCATTTAGAACCCAAAAAGTGTGATGTACCATTGTTTAACAGAGGACAAAAACTGTTTTAATGCATTCCATTCGAAGTAGTATTGTCTACCGTTGTGTTTAGCAAAGGACACATATTGCTTTTACAGTATTTGTTTTATTCAATGTACCAAAGTTATGTCAGTTTCTCTTATAACTCGATAGCATCAATGGAATCATGTAAGTTCTAGTGTAATTAATTAAATGAATTTCTAAACAAAGTTTCGTTTATATTTCCATACCTATTTTTAAAATTTTTAATGGTTAAATTTTTTTTTTTTTTTAGCTCAAAGCAATGATTTGGGACAGAAAGGATTAAGGATAAATTTAAAAACTTTTAGAAAGGCAAGAATTCAAAGCAATTGGACGATAGTTGGAGGGTTGAGGGCGGACACCCTTCTTTGGGACAGGCTGAACGAAAACGAACTTCCAGCAGGAAGGAAAAGTACCAGATGAAAGACAAAGACGAAAGAGTTTGCTTAGGCACAGAGGCGGATTAAGACACCTCGGGGCCCCGGGGCAATGAAGAATATGGAGGCCCTTTTATATAGCTTTTTATTAATAATACATGTACAGTACATAGTACATTTACACGAATTATATGTACGGTGCTCAGGCTAATTGAGAAACAAACTTAAAAGAACCTTAACACAGTGTATTTTTCTTTTTGACAAAACAAAACAGTATTAAACAAACTTTAGGGCCAAGAAACATAAAATCAAACCGGGAATTTGTCAGTTTGTGTACTCTGTCATATTTAATCAAAGAAGTTTGTGAAATCTCGAATTATATCATCGAAACTCAGTTGACTGGGAGGTGCCTCAAGCATGGGAGCCTGAGGCTTCAGCCTCAATAGCCTCAGTGATAATCCGCCACTGCCTAGGCAGAGTATCAGCACAGAAGCAAAGTTCTTAATTAAGCACAACAGGAGGAACACCATCAGGACCGTACGCCTTCCTAGAGTTGAGCCCAGTTAGGGCAGAAAGAACATCTTTAGAAGAGATTCTAATTTCAGATATAATAAGGTCAGAGAGGGTAGGATATGGAAGAACAGCTCCGGAATCGTCCAGGGTTGAATTGTAAGCAAAGGTTTGAGCGAAGAGTTCAGCTTTGTCAGGAGAAGAGATGGCAACTGAGCCGATATGATATCAGAAAATACAGCATCGAAAATGCGACTGTTTCCATTATTTTGTCCAACCCATATATATATATATATATATATAAGGTTAGGTAACAGTTATGTCCCATATCCCCCAAGAAAGTAATGGGTAGGGGCCCGAGAATTGGTTACCTTAGCTGAATTAATTTTCATATACACAAAGTCTGGTAGCAACTAGAAGACATCCAGATACGCAACCCATTTATGATAACAGTGTGTAAAAAAAATTTGCAAATTTTCTCTTTATCTCTTTTTTTAAGTGTTTCTTTATGAATTTTGGTATGCTGATTACGAAAATGATATTGGTTTCTTTGTTGTATCCCTCGATTTTTCACAAAACCAAAAATAAGATTTTGCATGTATATCTACTATTATGCTATATTTTAATTTATTATAAAAGTTTTAGCATGATAAACAGAAAGAAAAAACATCCCTTTATCAAATTAAGTCAATACATCATCTTAGAACAGCAATTATTTAATTAAAACAGCATGTCTCATGTATTAAGACATATTAATTGGATCATTTTTAAATGATTTTTTGATCAGGTTTTTCTTTTGTGATCACCATCATTACTTCGAAGCAAACACCAGATTTTGTCACCCATCATGGCTGCATCCCACCTTCCCTGATACCTCTTCTCCTTAGTTTCAATATCCTGATGGAACCGTTCACCATATTCTTCACTCATGTCACCTAAATTTGGTTTGAAGAAGACCAAGTGAGAATGTAAATAGTGAAGCTTAAATGACATTCTACAGCCCAGTCTTTCAAAATTTTCAATCAAATTTTCCAGAAGCCCTTTGTAGTTTTCACGTTTTGTATTTCCCAGAAACCCATGTACTACATGCCGAAATGCTTGCCATGCATTAGTTTCAACAGCAGTCATTTTGTCTTCTTACTCTTTGCTTGCCAGCATCTGCCTTACTTGTGGTCCAACAAATATCCCTCCTTTGACTTTGGCTTCAGAGAGTTTTGGGAATATTGATCTATTTGTTGGAAGGCATTACCATGAGTATCCAAGGCTTTCACAAATTGCTTCACAAGCCCTAGTTTAATATGTAAAGGTGGCAGCAAGAATTGCCTGTTTGAACAAGGGTATTGTTTATGATATTGTGAGTACCAGGGTCTAAATGCTTTCTGGCAGGCCATTCTCTTCTCACATAGTGCTGGCTTGTTGCTCTGCTGTCCCATAAACAAAGGAAGCATGAAAACTTTGTATATCCACCTTGCAATCTAAGGAAACCTAGCATTTTAAATTCTCCACAGACATCCCATTTGTATCTTTCATAGTTGATTTTCTCCAAGAAATGCTTTATATTTTCATAGTCTTCTTTTAGGTGAACTGAGTGAGCTACGGGAATAGATAGATATTTCTGCCCATTGTGTAGCAAAACAGCTTCGAACTTCTTGTCGAAGAGTTTGTTGACAGTCGCCACTCTGTTGGATTTAGTTCTACACCCATTTCCTCAAAAAGACCAGCCACATCAGAACAATAACGCAAAGACTCATGAACTGCGTAAAAGATGCAAAAGTCAGATGCCTTTTCGTGTAGCTTGAAGCCTTACAGGTACTATCTAGTAAAGTCCATTCTTGGAGACGTAATATTAACAGCTCTGCATTGGAGTTAGTAAGACCTAGGTCTCTTACTAAGTCATTTAATTCTTGTTGAATATTGAAAGGGAGAGTATTCCTCGTAGGCCCAAGCGCGCTAGAAATCATGGTAGGCCCAAGTGGTGGACTAGAGAAATAGGCGAGTTCATAAACGAGCGTAATAGAGCGTATAGACTTAATAAGCGCAATGGCACGGCAGCTAACTTTAATAGATATATCGAGCTTAGACGTCAGATTAAAAGATCAGATAGGAATGCCAAGCGTAATTTAGAGATACTTATAGCTGCGGATAGTAAACATAATCCAAAAAAGTTTTTTGAATACGTTAATAATCGTAAGCCGATAAAAGATAACATAGGCCCTCTAGTGGATGTTAATGGCGCTTTGGCTTCTGACGCTCAGGCGATGGCGGGTATTTTCAATAACTTTTTTGCGACAGTTTTTACCGTAGAAGACGTAAATAATGTCCCCGACGTGGACGATATCGTTCCATTTAATAGCGAGACTATTTTGGATGAAATAACTGTTTACGAGGCTGAGATTGCGCATTATATCGATAGGCTAAAAGTTAGCAAGTCTCCAGGCCCTGACGCTTTTTATCCCAGACATTTGAAAGATTTGAAAGGCGTTATCGTAGGCCCCTTAACGAAGATTTTTAATCAATCACTCGAAACGGGGATTATTCCAGAAGACTTCAAATTAGCTAACGTCACGCCTATTTTTAAAAAAGGCGACCGCACAGTAGCTAGCAATTATAGGCCCATTAGCTTAACGTCAATTGTCGGTAAACTTTTGGAATCCGTAGTAAGGGATCGTATCATCGATCACTTAGAAAGTAGAGATTTGATTAATAGTAGTCAGCATGGGTTTCGACGCCATAGGTCTTGTTTAACTAATTTGTTAGAATTTTATAACGAAATAGTGCGCGAATATGATAGGCATAGAGCGGCTGACGTTATTTATTTAGATTTTAAAAAGGCGTTCGATAAAGTTCCGCATAGGAGATTAATTGCGAAGGTCAAAGCGCACGGTATACGTGGTCAGGTAGCTAACTGGTTAGAAGAATGGCTTCGTGCTAGGAGGCACAGGGTCGTTGTTAATGGTAGTGAATCGGGGTGGTTGGATGTAGGTGCGGTGTCCCACAGGGTTCAGTGTTAGGCCCATTGCTATTCGTAATTTACATTAACGACATAGATGTAGGATTGACTAGTAACGTGTCAAAATTCGCGGACGATACTAAAATAGGCGGTAAGGTTGTTAACGAGGACGATAGAAATAGGCTCCAAGACGATGTAAATAGGATTATGGAGTGGACGGATAAGTGACAGATGCAATTTAACGTAGACAAATGTAAAGTTTTGCATATAAGTTCTCGTAACAATAATTACACGTACACGATGGATGATAGGGAGTTAGCGAGCGTTGACGAGGAAGTAGATTTAGGCGTACGCGTATCTAAGGATTTAAAGGTTAGGAACCAGTGCCTGGAGTCTTGCGCAAAAGCTAATAGGATGTTAGGCTTCATAGCGCGTAATTTCGAATTTAAATCGAAGTATATTATATTGCCCCTTTACAAGTCCCTAGTCAGGCCTCATTTAGAATATGCCGTTCAGTTTTGGTGCCCGTACTTGCGTGAGGATATTGATAGGTTAGAAAGGGTTCAGCGTCGTGCCACGAAACTAATTCCGTCATTGCGCAACAAGCCTTATGAAGATAGGATTAAAGAGTTAGACCTGTATTCACTCGAAACTAGGAGATTAAGGGGGAGCTTATTGAAGTTTTCAAAATCGTTAATAACATCGATAACGTAAATTTTGACAAATTGTTCACTTTCGATAATAGTAATACTCGTAATAACGGATTTAAGTTGCGTGGAAGACGTTTCATTACTAATATCGCTAAAAACTTCTTTATGTTTAAAGTAATTGATAAATGGAATAATCTTCCCGCGCCCGTCGTGAACTCTACCAGCGTTAATGTGTTTAAGAACCGTCTTGACAGACATTTTAAAAATATTAACGCTGTTTAAAATTAAAAAAAAATTAGCAACAGGAGCTCTGGGGGTGGTGGTCGAGGATGAGTCTGTTGACGATTAATGCCAGCTTGTGACATGCCAGCGTGTGATGCCAGCAATAAAATTATCAAAAAAAAAAAAATTAGACTAACACGAACGTAGATGTAGCTCGTAGCGTAAACTAACCCACTTTTTGTTTAACTTTACCTACTTTTTTTTCTTTTCTTATCTCCTTACTTGCATGTCTGTAACTCTCTTTCTTGCATGTTTGTAGTTTGCATGGTATGACAGTGAGGTAAGACTGTGTTTGCATGGTTTGTAAGCGTTCTTATTTTACTTCTTTTCATCTTTCACACCTCTCTTGTTTACTCCGACTATTTTTCTGACTTGTCGGCAGTGGCCGGCGGATGATGATGGTGAGTCTTTTTTCTCTTTTTCTGAATGAATGTTAACCCACGAGTGAAAAGTGTTCCTCCTTACTTAGCCCTTATTCTCTTCTCTTCTCTTCTCTTAACCCCCTACTCTTTCCTTTCTCTCTGGCTAACCTTAGAGTGGATCTTAGGGTCTTTGTTAGCCTTAGCTTCTGTAGATTTGTAGATCATGGTGGTTAGTGGGCTCTCTCCAAACTCGAGGAATTACAAATGGCATAGACTTGCGAGTACAGCGTAACCATCTTTCCAATGTTGAGCAGCAGTTACCACAGCAGAAGTGAGGTGCCCATGATTTGTCTTGGTCACTAGGGTGGTCCATAATTTCACTTTTTAAAAATTTTTAATGGTCCAACGGGCTAATATTGTGGGCATTGGTGCAAGAAACAACATGGTTACCAGTTTATGGAGTTCCGGTAATATCAGACCCCTCCACCCCGAATTTATATAGGACCTAGAAATTTGACTGAGAAAACGAAAGTTTTTCCGCTTCTCTGTGAATAAACATATGACTATATTATTTTTTCTTGGTAATAATATATTATTTTAATTAATTATATATTCTAGGGGTGTTACCGCCACCCTAAGCATCATCCCAGGCAGCTTCGCGGCGATGGGCTCGAAATTAGACCAGTTTATCAAGCCAGCTACAGTATATTTCGAGTGGGAACAAACCTGATTCCAGGTCCCCCATGGTTTTTTTTTTTGCATTTATTTTTAAACAAAAATGAATTCCTTTTACAATGATTAAAAAATTATACCAAAGTTTTATTAAAAAGATAAATACTTCTGCATAACATTACACAATAAACGCTCACTTAACATAATTATACACTTCAGCCAAAGATTTTTCTTGAAGTCTGGAAGAAGGCGTCGATGTTGCTTTATAACATTTACCAGAAATTGTTTTTGTGATTCATCATTAACAATTCTGTCTTTGAAATCTTCAATCAGCTTGATTGCTCTCTCGGCAGGATCAGTCACAACTTTCATATTTTTGACAAAGTTCTCCATAACTTGGAAAGATTTGCAATTTTTCCAAGAAGTAACAGGTTCATTTAGCCAGTCACCACTAGTACCCAAGCATTTGAAAACAATTGAAGAACCCTTACCAACTAACTGACACAGCCTAGTTGTATTTGTTAGTTTAGGGAAGATTGGCTGACATTTGGGAGGAGGGTGTTGCGGGTTGATTTGACAGACTTTCTTCATTGACTTTGCAATCAGACTTTTTTCTGCATCTGAAATTTGCCGGGAAAACAAAGCAAGTGGTACTAGTTCCTAAGTCAGATACCATAGCTGACCATTTAATCCCTTAAGAGCACTGGATGCTACATGATGATCATAATTTTTATATTCAATGAGTTCATTAAAAAGATTGAAATCGTTGATAGGTGCATCACAGGCGACGGAACCAAGCAACCAAGGTTTTATATAGTAGAGGCAGTTAGATGAATGTGCACATTCTCTCTAGTTTTGCTATCATATTTGAATCATACCCAGCTTGATCAGAGAATGCGTACATCTTTGCTGGATACAATACAGATGGCATCCACCTCGTATAGTGTACTGCCCCAGGCTTAGCCCATCTCACCCCAGTGTTTGAGACGTTTTCCCCAAGAAGTAATAGAGCAACCTCGGCACATTCTCTGTGATCGCCTCTGGGAAATAGAGGTGAACTGGCTGAATTAAATGCATCTTTTAGAAAATCTTTTACCTCAGAAGCTTTGGCTCTCAATTGGCGATTTTTAAATTTTAGTGTTTTTGTTGGTAGTGTTATGTCCAGTTTTGGCCACATATTTAATCTGGAGCTTTTAAACATTTCATTTTCAGGGGACGTTGTACTTCCGAAGAGACTTGTATAGACTGAGCACAAAATGCGCTCGTATAGATGATGTCTACATGCTAGCCACAATAATTGAGTCCCAATCATTTCTTCTAGGATCTTACACGCTTCCTGTCTCCATCCAGAATTCGATGCTGTTGTATCAAAAACCATACCGCGAATATTTTTATCAATATTCCATTCAGAGATGGTTCTGAATACACATTCGGCCTGTGTCTTGCTCTTGCTATTATCTATAGTTGGGATTGATAAAATGTTGCCTTCTTTTAAACCCGGAGAACCAGAAACAATGATTGCCATTCTTTCTTCCTTTTTGTCAGTTATAGTTTTCAATATTAATTTACTGTCCCAGTGAACGGTGCAATCCTCTGGAAGATTGAATGATGCAGTAAGTTGTTTTACACTAGATGCTCTTGTATTTTTGCATGAACGTTTAGAAGTAGACTTTGACAGGCTTATGTCATGTATATTTAATTCTGAGGCAACTATTGCAGCGTAAACTTTTCTTTGGCTATGCGAGAGATTCAGCCTATCAATTGCGTCAGAAACTATTTAAGAACCGAAAATGCGAATTCTTTTTTTAGGATTTCTTTGAGCCGAAGATTGAAAGTCGGAATCATTTGATTCATTAATTGATTCATCATTATCTATAGGAATGTCATCATCAGGTGAGATATTCATTTGTTCACCACTGGGTCCTGCATCCATGTCTACTAAGAGTTTTTCTTTTCTCTCTACGTCATGTCGAATTCTTTGGTTTCGTCTTTCTGTCCGAGTTACATAAGACTTATCAAGGCTGGAGACGTACATATTCCGAATAGTTCTTTGATCTTCAAGGAATTTTATATCTTCGCTTTTGTTTCTTGTTGTTCTCATTCTGTCTTTCATTATTGTTTCAATAGCATCTGCTGCCGTTATATCCAATAGCATATCTAATTTTTTACCAAAAATATCCTTTTTATCTTCGAAAGTATTCCTGTTTTTGTGTTTTTTCAGTGTTTCATACTCATTAACTAAAGTCAGAATCTTTTCTTTTGGTCTTCTGCTTTTGGGAATATCTTGCGTTTTAATGCCAGCCAAATCCCAGAATTTTTTAACTTTATTAAGTACAACTGTTGCAGCCTCGTCTTTATTGTTCATAACCATATCATTTCTTTTTAAATGATAGAAATGCTGAAGTGCATCCGATTGGGATGGTAGCTGGAATAGTCCTGTAGGAATCAGTTCATCTTTAAGATTACCAATAATTGGATCATAACTGCTTTTTCTTAACTTTATATTGAATTTCTTAGGAGTAGCCATGATATTCATTTAAAATAAGATTAGAATTAACCAAGTGAAAAATGCATCATATACTGTATACATCATTGGATATCTGAAAAACACATAAAATATTGGGCTTAATCAGCTGTTAAAGAACATTTCTATATATACTATTACGAATAAATAATCAATTTATACACCAAAATGTGCAAAGTTGATTTCTGAATAAATTGATATGCAATATGTATGCTTTTATTTAAGATTAAATATGATTAATCTTAAAAAAATGCTTAAAAGATGTCGTTTTTACTCAGGTTTTTACTATGCAATATAAATTGGGGGTGGGGGTCTAATATTACCGGAACTCCAAAAACTGGTAACCATGTTTTTTCTTGCACCAATGCCTATAACATCAGCATGTTGGACCATTAAAAATTTTAAAAAGTGAAATTATGGACCACCCTATTGGTCACCCATAGGCATTCCAAAATAATTTCATATCCTAAGTAAAACTAAGTGTCAACAACAATCTTGTGCTTGACCTGATTTTGGCCAATGTAATATCCGCAAACATAACAAAATGAGTCTGGGCAGAGCTTACAAACCCTAGTGCTAGCCATGAAAATCTTAAAAAATTCGCTAAGAGTTAAAAATTATTATTAAAACATTGAAATATACAGACAGTAACAAAAGAAAAATTTAGGAAACCTTCAGTATATTTATTATATGAAAAAATCATGAAAATTTGGAATTTGTATTTCTATAAAAATCTAGTGGCACAAGAGAAAAACGAATGCCAAAATTAAAATCATCATACCTAAATAATCACAGAAACATTGAGAAATCAACATAAACAATTTTTTGTTACACTGTGTAATCGAAGGAATGCCACTTCACGAGAGACGGAATTTGTGGTTCCAACAGTATGGGGCTCCTCCTCATTATGCACAAGCTGTTCGTAATTACTTAGCTAATCTGTTCCCCAATAAATGGATCGACAGACGTGGGCCTATGGAGTGGCCTCTGTGATCTCCGGACCTTACACCCCTTGACTTTTTCCTGAGGGAACATTTGAAATCTGTTGTTTATGTAGTCGGACAAAGAACAGTTGAGGATTTGAAAGCTAAAATAAAACGGGAATTGCAGCGAATTTCTGCTGAAACAATTAGTAGTGTTGAGAGAGGTTGCCAGTTACGAGTAATGCAGTGTCTTGAAGTTCAATTTGAACACTTTCTCTAAAAGTATGTTGAAAATAAAACATTGTTATAAAGTTGTATTACTCTTTCTACATATTTCCAGTCTCCAGACATATCAAACATATATCGGGTTCGCAAGAAAAAAAGGAGACCTGGAACTTTGGCTGTAAAATCCAAAATTATGGTCAGATTTCAATATTTTTTCACACAACAACTAAGTAAATTTCTTATACGGTGAGCGGATTTCAAAGAAAACTAATGAAAATTACAGATTTATTGAACATTTCTTTATGCCACTGGAAATTCTCCATTTACACTACTGCTGCATTGTATGTGCAGATAAAAAGCTACAAAGTACTCACATATGGTGGTACCTTGATGTTAAAAAAACTGCTCGATATGGCTACCACGAACTTCTACAACCTTTTTAGGACTGAACTCATCTGTGGCTTCATTGATTTGTTCTTGTGGTAGCTCATCCCATTTTTCCAGAAGAAGCTGTCGTAAATGAGCGACATTTCTTACTTTGACCAGATAAGTTCTCTGTGACAAATTTTCCCAAAGGCCGTAATCGACAAGATTTAAATCAGGACTGTTTGGTCGCCAAATTTAATACCGCTACGTGGTATTCTTTTGATATCTCCTGTTTTATCGATTTTCTTGAGAAGCTTGTATAAACCTCCTGCAGTTGGCTTACGTTAATTAAAATCGCTTTAATTATCAACTTGAACCTATTCCACACACTCACAAGACCAAAATACTTCGGGTCACATACAACACATCATTATCTTTTGCAAACCACATTCAGGACATTAAAAACAAATGTAGGTCAAGACTTAACATGCTCAGGGTACTACTAACAGGCACAAACTTTGGACACTAGCAGAAAACAACATCACTCATATACAAACAATATATTCGCTCAGTTATGGACTATGCTAGCCAATGGTGGGCACCCATTATCTTAAACACACACATAAACACCTTACAGACAATACAAAACAACGCATTTCGTATCATTACAGGATGTACTCAAACAACATCACTAGAACACCTGCACACAGAAACAAAAATACTGAAAGTTAGGGGACATTTAGACATGAGGGGAACACAATTCATGGCAGCAACGACAACTAACCCACAACACCCTTGCCACTACATGTACAATCATGCACCAACACCTCGCACCATTAAGGTAACACCAGAGAGACATTATAACCAAATACTCCATTCCATACCACGCCCCACAGACATTACACAGTAAAGAAAACACATACACACACACCTAACCCACAAAGCACTGACACGACTCGGTCCGAATGCGGTCCTAGGTGCGAAGCCGCCACCCATTGACAGGTCAGAGACTAGCCTAAGCAGATAGGATCGAGTTAACTTAGCACGATTCCGATGTGGACATCACCCCAACTTACAGACATATAAGCACAGACTAGACAACTCCACAGACGACACCTGCCACCTGTGCCAGGACATATCACAAACAGTTGAACACATTATGACAGACTGTACCGCTCTAGCACAACATAGACCACAACACAACATCACTAGTGCGCTGAACCTCTGGTCCACTCCGGAGAGGGCGATCAGGTTACCTGCGTGCCGCCGGCTTGCTCGATCAGGGTGGGCTGATCGGCTAACCAACAACAACAACAACAACAACTTGAACCTATGACTAGAAAGATTTTTCGGGAATATTCGCCATAAATCCAATTTCTCAGCTAAAGTGCAAAAAGACGGCATACAAACCATAAAATTATCTAGTACGAACACATTAAAATTTCATCGTTCTATGTACCGTATTTGCCGAGATATGAAGGATTTAAAAGGTCTGCCTTTTTTTTGCCGACCCGATATATATAAAAGCAAGTTGTGTTTGTCTGTCTGTGTGTGTATCTGTTTGTTAACTTTTGGGTCTCTTAAAAGACCTAATTTGGTTGGTTGGTTGGTTTAAAAAAATAGGATAATATTAAAAGAAGAAAAAAAAGTTGAGGGAATGATTTTGGATTTGGTCAGATTAAGTTGGTAAACAATGGACAATAATTGGGGTGCCTGCAGTCCCCCAATTACTGTCGGTTGAATTATTTGGTCAATAAAACTATAAAAAATAATACATATACCTAGCGTTGTAGTTACTGGGCCCGAAGACCCCAGCACCGCAATAAAAATATAGAAAAGAACGCAGCCATGAAAATCTTGAGTTACACATTGTGTCAAGATTTCTGAAGCTTAAGATTTTCATGGCTGCGTTCTTTTATATAGTTTTATTGACCAAATAATTGAACCCCCATTAATACGACGAAAAATAAAAAACGATTTGGATAATTAAAATTTAATACAATCAGCCCACCTCAAGCAAGTGCTGGGCATAACAGCTAGTGTATATATGTATACTGTATAGGTCAATTCAAATTTCTTAATTATAATATCACTAATATGAGAATACACTTCAAAATCATAAATAAATAGCAAACTTATATAATGTATAAAATTTGAAAAACTAATTTGAATTTTTAAATTGGCAATTAAAGCTATAAATATTCAAATTTATTCCAAAATTTCTTAAGATATATTCATATAAAAAATCTAATTAGAATATGATGCACAAAGTTGGCTCATTTAACAGACTTAATTGGAGGTAATTTGCAGGTATATCAATGCAGCCGTTTATATAATGATTTGGAAGAACAGAAAAGGAAGGATTTTCTGATTATTTAATAATTTTTCAAGTTCGTATAATGTTCAATGTTTGGTTTTAATTCCGTTCGATAATGGCATTTTATAGCTTTATAACTATTTCTAAAATTTCACTTAAAAAAATTACTTACAGTATATATATATATATATATATATATATACACACCTTACCTTACCTTACAAAGGTTCCGCGCGATGATTCCTCATTTCGCGAAGGTCAAACTTGTCGCCCCTCCTCTCGAGTTGGCCTGGTGAAGTAGTGAGTTGGTTTCTCGTGCTCTCCACCTCACATAACCAGGTACGACCCGCTCATCATGTTTCTTAGGTCTTTGGGCAGCTGATTAAACAGTTTTGGTCCTCACTACAAAACTATTTTCTTTCAGGGTTGAGGATGTTCCCTGTCTCGCCTTTAATTTGGGAATACAACACAGTCTACCGTTTCTACTTTCCACCGTCGTTGGAGTTATAGGGTTCGGAGTAAGATTAGGGACTAGTTTCTCCATTATTTTCCAAGTGTAAATAATGGTGTATCTCTCTCTTCTCCTTTCCAGTGAATATAGGTCTAGTTGGTCTAGTTCGCGTAACCTTTCCCAGTAATTTAGTTCTTTGCACCCATTGATCTTGGCTCTGAAGCTTCTCTGGATCCCTTCCAGCTGTCTAATATCTTCTTTTTTGTATGAGGATGTTAGGACCGAGAAGTATTCCAATTTCGGTATGATCAGGGTTTTCAGTAGAGTAATCATTACATTCCTATCCCTTCGTTTAAAGGTTCTCAATATCTTACCAGTTATTCTCTTTGCTCTGTTTACTGCTATCTTATTTTGTGTTTCAAATTTCGCATCATCAGTCATTACAACCCCTACATCTTTTGCTATAGAATTTCTCTGAATTTCCTGTTCATTTGGGGTATAATATTCCATGGATTTTAGGTCTTCTCTTTTTTCGTACCGTAACAGCTGAAATTTCTCGGTGTTAAACTTCATATAGTTGTCTTCCGCCCACTTGTAGATTCTGTTTATGTCGGTTTGTAGAGATCCTATATCTTCTGGGTTTCTTATTTTTCTACTGATCTTTGTGTCATCCGCAAAGGTTGTTATTGTGCTGTCTCTGGTAACGTCCTCATCTTTGTCAGTTAGCATGATTATGAAGAGTAGTGGAGCTAATACTGTTCCTTGTGGTACTGAGCTAAGGACCTCTGATTCTGATGCAGATACTCCTTGTACTGTAACGACTTGCCGCCGCTCACTACGGAAATTATATATCCATTTCCCTACTTTTCTTGTTATTCCCACATATTTCAGTTTATGTACAGGGTGTACATAAAGTCAGGATCTATTTTTGTGAAGCACTTGGAAATTATATGGAATTCAATCATAAAATGATAAAGTGGTAACATTTATTAAATAATTAAGAGTAGGATTCGACGTGACGCCCATCAGTAACCCTGCACAGCTCAAATCGTTCCGCAGCATTTCTAAACATATTCTGGATCATTTGCGGGGTTATGTTATCTGCAACAGTTCGTATACGTGTACGTAAGTTTTCAAGACTCGTAATGTTCGTCTGATAGACGTGCAATTTGATAAAGCCCCATGCAAAGAAATCTAAAGGGGTTAAATCTGGTGATCTCGCTGGCCAAGGTCTGCTGCTTCCGCGTCCGATCCAGCGATTTGGAAAACGTCCATTTAGATAATCCTGAACAATTTTGGCATAGTGACAAGGAGCACCATCATGTTGATAGACGACGGGGATAGGATTGTTAGTACCGTCGTCTATCAACATGATGGTGCTCCTTGTCACTATGCCAAAATTGTTTAGGATTATCTAAATGGACGTTTTCCAAATCGCTGGATCGGACGCGGAAGCAACAGACCTTGGTCAGCGAGATCACCAGATTTAACCCCTTTAGATTTCTTTGCATGGGGCTTTATCAAATCGCACGTCTATCAGACGAACATTACGAGTCTTGAAAACTTACGTACACGTATACGAACTGCTGCAGATAACATAACCCCGCAAATGCTCCAGAATGTGTTTAGAAATGCTGCGGAACGATTTGAGCTGTGCAGGGATACTGATGGGCGTCACGTCGAATCCTACTCTTAATTATTTAATAAATGTTACCACTTTATCATTTTATGATTGAATTCCATATAATTTCCAAGTGCTTCACAAAAATAGATCCTGACTTTATGTACACCCTGTATTATGATTCCATGGTCACACTTGTCAAACGCTTTAGCAAAGTCTGTGTATAGTACAATACATCATTGTTTTCATTACTTTGAAGTGCATCAATAATGTTGTTGTAGTGTTCCATTAGTTGTGAGGGGCATGATCTTGCTGACCGAAACCCATGTTGGTTGGTTATCATTTATTTTTTTGTTTCCAAAAAGTCATAGATTTTCTGTCTAACTATTCTTTCAAATATTTTAGTGAGATGAGATGTAAGCGATACTGGCTTATAGTTTTTGGCCTCGGATCGATCTCCTTTATATATTTGGACTATGTTCGCGCTCTTCAGGATGCCCGGTATTTCTCCCGTGTCTAGTGATCGTCTCCATATCCAGTATAGGGGTTCAGCGATTGCATTCTTGCAGTTTTTGATCAGCGTGGCATTCCATTTATACGGGCCTGTCGCTGAGTGTGTTTTTAGTTTCTCTTTGGCTTGTGTAATATCATCCGTCGTAAAGTTGAAGTCCGGTATACTTTCCCCTTGTAATTCTTCTTCAAAGAACGCGTTTCTATCGCATATCAATTTCTCAGTTTTTTGGATACTGAGAGATGATTCGTATTGTGCTAGTAATATTTCAGATACTTCTGTTAGATCATCATCTCGTTTTTTAAAGGTCCGATCGTCGCATGGTTTTTCGAATTTCTTTTTCCGAAATTACATAAATACTTTGAGTTAGCCGTTATCGCTTCTATAGCGTCTTCTTCTTTTTCTGTAAGCTTCTCAATTAGTTCCTGTATGATGTCATCGATACTTTGCAGTTTACCATTTAATATTTTTCTGATGTTGTTATCTTTACAGTTACTTAATTTTGCAGTCAATCTTTTTCTCTTTCGAAACAATGCTCTCTTTTGTCTCTCGAACCTGCTTCTCTTTCCTTTTTGTTGTATTTCTGGACATGTTTTTCCACAATTTCTAACGTCTTCTCCTCTCCTCCGTTGTCTTGGCCTCAAAAATGGTTTTCCAATCTATTACTTCCATGCTGGATGTAACATCTCAGTTTATAGCTTTGGAGTGAAAATTAATAATTTCGAATTTGCTTCTTTCTGTTGTGCGTGTTCTTTCCTTCCCTGTTGCCTTTATATTAGTTTTTATTTCAATTATATATATATATATATATATATATATAATATATATATATATATGAATAGAAACGACGTAAATAAGGAGCGTCTCTGCACACGGGGAAGAGAAATAACGAATAAATGAAAAATGAGGCGAACCCAGGGCCTTCCAATTGCCGGTTGGATGCGCTACCATTACACGACGGACCTCGATCAATCATAAATCGAAATTCTCCTACATAGGGCAGAAACCAATGCCCTGAGAGGGCACCCTCGCAAATCGTGAATATGTGCATTTAACTGCAATGACCACGCAGTATATAAATGAATAGAAACGACGTAAATAAGGAGCGTCTCTGCACACGGGGAAGAGAAATAACGAATAAATGAAAAATGAGGCGAACCGCCCAGGAATCGAACCCAGGGCCTTCCAATTGCCGGTTGGATGCGCTACCATTACACTACGGACCTCGATCAATCATAAATCGAAATTCTCCTACATAGGGCAGAAACCAATGCCCTGAGAGGGCACCCTCGCAAATCGTGAATATGTGCATTTAACTGCAATGACCACGCAGTATATAAATGAATAGAAACGACGTAAATAAGGAGCGTCTCTGCACACGAGGTCCGTAGTGTAATGGTAGCGCATCCAACCGGCAATTGGAAGGCCCTGGGTTCGATTCCTGTGCGGTTCGCCTCATTTTTCATTTATTCGTTATTTCTCTTCCCCGTGTGCAGAGACGCTCCTTATTTACGTCGTTTCTATTCATTTATATACTGCGTGGTCATTGCAGTTAAATGCATATATAATATATATATATATATATATATATATGTGTGTATGTGTGTGTAAAATTAAAGCTGGTTCAAGATGTTTTAATTCTCTTCGAACAAGAATATTGGTCGGGAAAAAAAAAAAGCTGATCGTAGAAAAACACATCATCCATTCATCATCTGTGTTCTATGGATTTTGAAGTAGCTTCGCACTGCAGTACTTTTTTTCCTCTGTGTGTGTGTGTGTGTGTGTGTGTGATGCCCTTAAATATGTTGAAACAGTTCCTCTTCTACCTGGTAGGTTTAGTAGTGTGGGCGCAAAAGGAGAGTGCAATGCAATTGCAAATGTTGATCAATGTTACAAAGGAAATGTTGCATAAGGTTATGCAACAAGGGGGATTGTTGCAAGAGGTTATGCAACGTGGGGCGGAGTTATCCCCCAAGCTGCAATAAACTCCCAATGGGGGAGACATCTTTGGGGGAGACGTAGGGGCGGCCTCACCCCCCAAAGCGGCATACCTAACCTAAGAGAGAGAGAGGAGAAGGAGAGAGGAGTGTTCGCTTGGCAGGAGCCAAATGCATATTAAGACTTCACCCGAGCGGCCACTGTCTTATAAGTTCGTAATCAGCCAGTTGGCTTAACTGGCTGAGTTGTCAGATTGCGCTATTTATTTAATTAAAGCATATATTCTGGCTTAACCAGCCAGTTGAATTAGAAGGCGTAAATGACTTGTTCAGGTGTACATTATTAGGGCTGATGTGCCAGATTGCGCTATTTATTTAATTAAAGCATATATTCTGGCATATTCCGCCAGTTGGCTTAACTGCCAGATTGAGCTATTCAGATATTTTTGACAGTTGGCTTAGAAATCCGTCAGCCGTTTTAGAAGGCAGACATTTGATATAATTAAATAATAATGTCGTTTACAACCAAAAGAATTAAATGAAACACCATTCCATCATTCTGTTTATTTAGACGAATTATTGGAATCAATTGCACGAAATATGTAGAAAATAAATATACAGTCAAACGATGGAATATATGTAACTAAAAAAAAAAAAATAATAGCATAAGAAATACGAACGATATGTATATATATATATATATATATATATATATATATATATAATAAAAAATATAAAAAAACGATGTAGTATAACTATCAATATATTAGTACAGGAAAAAAACATAATATATATATATATATATATTCACAGTTATTTTAAATAATGAAATATATTGAAAATAATAATATACAAAACGAAAGAGTATAATCAGTAGGGTGGTCCATAATTTCACTTTAAAATTTTTAATGGTCCAACATCCTAATGTTATGGGCATTGGTGCAAGAAACAATATGGTTACCAGTTTTTGGAGTTCAGGTAATATCAGACCCCCACCCTCACCCCCAATTTATATTGCATAGTAAAAAACTGAGTAAAAACGACATCTTTTAAGCATTTTTTTAAGATTAATAATATTTAATCTTAAATAAAAGCATACATATTGCATATCAATTTATTCAGAAATCAACTTTGCACATTTTAGTGTATAAATTGATTATTTATTTGTAATAGTATACAGAGAAATGTTCTATAACAGATGATTAAGCCAATATTTTATGTTTTTAGATATCCAATGATTATATAATATATGATGCATTTTTCACTTGGTTGATTCTAATCTTATTTTAAATGAATATCATGACTACTCCTAAGAAATTAAAAATAAAGTTAAGAAAAAGCATTTATGATCCAATTATTGCAATCTTAAAGATGAACTGATTCCTACAGGACTATTCCAGCTACCATCTCAGTCAGATTTACTTCAGCATTTCTATCATTTAAAAAGAAATGATATGGTTATGAACATTAAAGAAGAGGCTGCAACAGTTGTACTTAATAAAGTTAAAAAATTCTGGGACTTAGCTGGCATTAAAACGCAAAATATTCCCAAAAGCAGAAGACCAAAAGAAAAGATTCTGACTTTAGTTAATGATTATGAAACACTGAAAAAACACAAAAACAGGAATACTTTCGAAGATAAAAAGGATATTTTTTGTAAAAAATTAGATATGTTATTGGATATATCGGCAGCAGATGCTATTGAAACAATAATGAAAGACAGAATGAGAACAACAAGAAACAAAAGCGAAGATATAAAATTCTTTGAAGATCAAAGAACTATTCGGAATATGTACATCTCCAGCCTTGATAAGTCTTATGTAACTCGGACAGAAAGACGAAACCAAAGAATTCGACATGACGTAGAGAGAAAAGAAAAACTCTTAGCAGACATGGATGCAGGACCCAGTGGTGAACAAATGAATATCCCACCTGATGATGACATTCCTATAGATAATGAATCAATTAATGGATCAAATGATTCCGACTTTCAACCTTCGGCTCAAAGAAATCCTAAAAAAAGAATTCGCATTTTCGATTCTCAAATGGTTTCTGACACGGTTGATAGGCTGAATCTCTCGCTTAGCCAAAGAACAGTTTACGCTGCAGCAGTTGCCTCAGAATTAAATATAAATATACATGACATGAGCCTGTCAAAGTCTACTTCTAAACGTTCATGTAAAAATACAAGAGCATCTAGTGTAAAACAACTTACGGCATCATTCAATCCTCCAGAGCATTGCATTGTTCACTGGGACAGTAAATTAATATTGAAAACTACAACTGACAAAAAGGAAGAAAGAATGGCAATCATTGTTTCTGGTTCTCCGGGTTTAAAAGAAGGCAACATTTTATCAATCCCAAATATAGATAATAGCAAGGGCAAGACACAAGACGAACGTTGATTCAGAACTATCTCTGAATGGAATATTGATAAAAATATTCGCGGTATGGTTTTTGATACAACAGCATCGAATTCTGGATGGAGACGGAGCGTGTAAGATCCTAGAAGAAATGATTGGGACTCAATTACTGTGGCTAGCATGTAGACATCATCTATTCGAGCGCATTTTGTGCTCAGTCTATACAAGTCTCTTCGGAAGTACAACGTCCCCTGAAAATGAAATGTTTAAAAGCTTCAGATTAAATATTTGGCCAAAACTGGACATAACACTACTAACAAAAACACTAAAATTTAAAAATCGCCAATTGAGAGCCAAAGCTTCTGAAATAAAAGATTTTCTAAAAGATGCATTTAATTCAGCCAGTTCACCTCTATTTCCCAGAGGCGACTACAGAGAATGTGCCGAGGTTGCTCTATTACTTCTTGGGGAAAACGTCTCAAACACTGGTGTGAGATGGGCTAAGCCTGGGGCACACTATGCGAGGTGGATGCCATCTGTATTGTATCCAGCAAAGATGTACGCATTCTCTGATCAAGCTGGGTATGATTCAACTATGATAGCAAAACTAGAGAGAATGTGCATATTCAACTGCCTCTACTATATAAAACCTTGGTTGCTTGGTTCCGTCGCCTGTGATGCACCTGTCAACGATTTAATCTTTTTAATGAACTCAATGAATATAAAAATTGTGATCACAATGTAGCATTCACTGCTCTTAAGGGATTAAATGGTCAGCTATGGTATCTGACTTAGGAACTAGTACCACTTGCTTTGTTTTCCCAGCAAATTTCAGATGCAGAAAAAAGTCTGATTGCAAAGTCAATGAAAAAAGTCTGTCAAATCAACCCGCAACACCCTCCTCCCAAATTTCAGCAAATCTTCCCGAAGCTAACAAATACAACTAAGCTGTGTCAGTTAGTTGGTAAGGGTTCTTCAATTGTTTTCAAATGCTTGGGTACTAGTGGTGACTGGCTAAATGAACCTGTTACTTCTTGTAAAAATTGCAAATCTTTCCAAGTTACGGAGAACTTTGTCAAAAATATGAAAGTTGTGACTGATCCTGCCGAGAGAGCAATCAAGCTGATTGAAGATTTCAAAGACAGAATTGTTAATGATGAATCACAAAAACAATTTCTGGTAAATGTTATAAAGCAACATCGACGCCTTCTTCCAGACTTCAAGAAAAAATCTTTGGCTGAAATGTATAATTATGTTAAGTGAGCGTTTATTGTGTAATGTTATGCAGAAGTATTTATCATTTTAATTAAACTTTGGTATATTTTTTTAATCATTGTAAAAGGAATTAATTTTTGTTTAAAAATAAATGAAAAAAAAACGGTGGGGACCTTGAATGAGGTTTGTTCCCACTCGAAATATACTGTAGCTGGCTCGATAAGCTGGTCTAATTTCGAGCCCATCGCCGCGAAGCTGCCTGGGATGATGCTTCAGGGTGGCGGTAACACCCCTAGAATATATAATTAATTAAAATAATATATTATTACCAAGAAAAAATAATATAGTCATATGTTTATTCACAGAGAAGCGGAAAAACTTTCGTTTTCTCAGTCAAATTTTTAGGTCCTATATAAATTGGGAGTGGGGGGGGGGATCTGATATTACCGGAACTCCAAAAACGTAACCATGTTGTTTCTTCCACCAATGCCCACACCATTAGCCCGTCGGCCCATAAATTTTTAAAAAGTGAAATTATGGACCACCCTAATAATCAGCAACATAGTACAGGAAAAATATATACACACACATTTATATTAATAAAATATGCTGAAAATAATGTAACAAATAATAATATACAAAACGAAGGAGTATAATCAACAACATATTAGTACAGGAAAAATATATATACACACAATTATATTAAATAATTAAATATATTGAAAATAAATATACATCAAAATACTTCATGTTTTATGGCGCAAAACAATAAACTCACACGTGATCGAGCAAACAGTCACATCATTATTGCTTTGTATTACACGGTAAATACCGCCAAGCATTATTTCACCGCTGAAGTTATACGGATAACTATACTCGATATAAATGCCTTTCATATTGTTCAATACTATTTTTGTCCCCACTTGACATTCGGTTGGCAAGTTATCTTTAAACACCCCTAGAATACAATCAAAAGCACGCACAAAGAGGTCATCGTGAGCCACAACATCATTATTAAATACATGTTTATAAACACTCCTTTCCAATCGAGGGTTTTTTCTTACCGTCCAGAGCTTTTCAATCGTGAACTCTTCTTCACTCTGCATTGCGGCAATTGAAATGATCTTCCAAGTCGTAACGACAGCTGCTCATTATATAGAGATACAACTCTTCAGGGTGAACAGTGAAGGCGAGCTCTGCCCTGTACCGCTCAAGTCATTTGTACTAAAGTTCGGGATATTTCGAAGAGTCTAAACCTTTCAAATAAGCATCCAGCTCTAGACCATTCTTGCCTTGTTCATTCCTACATTCGATAAACCCTTCGAGCAGAGCGGTGTATGTGTATTCAAGAACTGTGTCAAAATAAATCATATCCGTCACACGAGCGTCTAATATAGGCTTCAGCTTGTGGAATCCGACGATTTCAAACATTCTGTCGAGGATGAATCGGTTTCGCGTCGGGACAAGAACGTTATTATCAGATGCATTCTTCCACATCAGTCGTATATAAATGCATGGCTGATCGTTATTTATACACAACGTGCAAACAACGACATATGAGGGGGCATCACTAATCTGTTCTCTTCTTGTACTGACACCTGCAGGTATTTTATAACGATCCTCACCGCACTTCTCAACTATCACGAAGACTCTATTCTTCTCCTCAACTCTTAAATAAATAACATTTCGTATACCAGAGTTTGCTTGCCTACAAGTCGTTTCAAGTACATAGTTAATGGCACCTGTTTCGCACCTGAACACGCGAAATGATTTCGTCACGGACACATCGTACACGGCATTGAGAATGCTTCTCAAAGGAAGTTCGATTGTATTCGCACGTCCAGTCGGTTCAAGCTCTGAGATGATTATGAGCCACAGGTGGGCGGATTGGCTCGACGGGCGGAGTGAGTCACGCCATAAGCTGATGAAAGGTGTACTGGTTTGTTTGAACTCGTGTGTTTTGGTGGGGTGAAGTACACGGGTAGGCGGCTCGATGGGGGGAACGAATCACACCATAAACTGCTGAAGCATGTATGGGCTTGTTCCAACATAAATACTTGTGCCCCATTATACTGGGCAAACAGAATTTTCCGCTACATGAAGCAATACCGGTTTTAATGTTTTATCGGAATGCGCACCAGACGTTCATTTCCACAAACCGGTATTTCCACATTTCTCTTTCCCTATTTGAGACAAACATATGCCCATATTTTTCCTTTTTCTTTAACAAACGATAATCGTCTCTAAAGTCTGTTAAAAACTCGCACAGGCCATTACCTCACTACAAACCTCGTCATGATATATATTAATATAGTGGTAAAAATACTTAAGATTCTCCATGATGACAAGATTTACATTCTCAACCTAGGGTACGAATACTCGGTATGATGTAACATGACATAATATCGCTTGTCATACCACTCATTAACAAGACTCACTAGGCCTGTTCAAAAATCAACTTTTTCTTATTTTCATAGGTTTCTGTACATTTTCCCATGCTTTTTGACCTGAAAAAGCCGGAAATCACAACTATTTTGACCTAGGATGTAGGGAAGCATTGCCGCATGGAGCTTTAAATTTTCTGCCTTGAAATCGGCCAAAGCGCCAATTCCGGTGTCCCTTGAATTATGTTTTGCACTTTAACTTTTGATCTAAACAAGATAGAGCAACAAATTAGGTATCAAATGAAAGAGCATAAAATTAATAATAATAATAATAATAATAATAATAATAATAATAATAATAATAACAAATAAATAATAATTAATAATAGTAATAATAATAATTATCTATCATTTTTCAGGAAACAACAGAAACTCAATCAGAATCTAGAAAACCATCTACAAGTTACAACTTCACAATGGCATTAAGCAAGGAGCTGAGGGAGCTCCGTGGGTGCACAGTTGATATCTCAGAACCTCCACGTACTGTCCACAGGCAGGTGTCAACTAGGCCATCTACCAGATCTCTCACTGAAACTTTCCTGGTTGGATACCCTTCAGCTTTTATCAGTGGTTCCCAGCTTCCCACCAACAGACAGGCGTTCCAGTATTTCCTTAATCTTCAGAATTTACCGGAAAATGCAGGGAGGCCCATGGTTCAAGACCTTGCATATGAAACAGTTGAATCTATCATCCCATTCTGGCAGATGGCTAGGATCAAGACAATGACCAAGTACAACGCAATGAAGCTCTTCATGAAACTACATGAGAAATATCGTGCTCTGGTGAAAAGCAAAGGAAGAGCAAGTAACCCTGGAGGAAAAAGAGGAGCATTTGTGCTGGAATTAGACAGCCTGTTCGATATAGGAGCTCCAGATGCAATCCAGGAAATACAGAACAACAGACTGTTATCCAGAGAGAAGAAAGATGAGGATATCAGGTTCTACGAAGACCAAAAGACTGAGAGGAAAGGTCATATGTCTGGTCATGACAAGATTTTTGAGACAAGATTCCTGCAGCAAGCAGCGAGGAATGAAAGACTGCAGCATAGACAAGAACAAGGTAAAACTAATTACTTTGAACGTCACAAAAAGTTTTAAGTTTTACTCCATTGCGATATTTAGCATGTACTTAACAATTACTGTCTTAACATGTTGTACTATTTTACAGCTGCAGCAGAACAAGAGGCAGTTGTTCATGTGGATGACATTACCTGGGGTGACTCAACTGACAACGACGCTAACACAGAGGACATGGATTACCATCAGCCTCGTCCTGGATGTTCTCACCATCAAGACACTGTGACTAGTGTGACTTTGACATTTCCAAGGAAGGTCATGGAATGTGATGTCATCTGCAATACAGCTGATCGTCTTGGTTTATCAGACAATCAAGTTACTGCCATGGTTTCTGCCACCTTGAAAGCTGGAGGGGCTGATCTGGATAACTTCGTCATCTCAACCTCAACAACACGTCGCAACAGAATGCTGTCCAGGTATAATATCAGCCAGAGTCACATGTCCAAGTTTTGTGAAAACCCCCCACAGTACGCTGCCTTACACTGGGATGGAAAGTTGCTCAAAGATGTCTTGGGCAGTGAACTTGGAAGTACCTCAGAGACTTTAGCTGTGCTAGTGTCTGGTCCACCTTCATACACTGAAGGAAAGTTATTGGGAGTACCTGTCATCGACAATTCTTCTGGCACAGCTCAGGCTGAGGCTTCAATGGATTTACTGGAGACATGGGAACTTACGGATAATGTTACTGCCCTTGTTTTTACACTACATCCAGTAACAGTGGAGTTCACAGAGGAGCTGCCAAACTGCTAGAGAAAATGCTGAACAAAAAGTTGTTTTATCTGGCCTGTCGACATCACATCCTGGAAATCCTAGTAGGAGCAGTTTGGGAGAAGCTGTTTGGGAAGGTGAAGGGGCCAGATAATCCCTGGTTTGAGCATCTGAAGGATGTTTGGACGGACTTGTCCAAGGAAAACCCAAAGATGCTGGCTATCAACAGCAAATGGCTGAAGGAAAAGAAGAAGAACAGTGAAGAAATACTCCAAGACATTCTAACAGCAGAAAGGCTTCCAAGAGCCGACTACAGGGAAATGGCTGAACTGACAGTCATTGTTCTTGGAGGAACGCCTCCTCGAGGTATTCACTGGAGTCGACCAGGCGCCATTCATCAGGCCAGATGGATGGCCAGAAACCTGTACTCCATGAAAATGCTGATGTTTGCAGATCAACTTGAGTACGACGAAGACACTGTATCAAAGCTGGAAAGACTCAACACCTTCCTTGCGCTGTTCTACACTCCTGTATGGATGATGTCAATGTCTGCTGCAGATGCTCCCGTGAATGATCTAAGTCTAATCCAGGACATGTTGAAGTACAATAAAACTGACCCAGAGCTTGCTGATGCAGTACTTAATAAGATGGAAAACCACAAATGGTACCTGACGCAGGAAGTCGTGCCATTTGCCCTGTTCAGCAGTAGATTGAGTGACACATTGAAGCACGACATTGCTGCCCAGTTACATGCCACTGAGAAGCCAGACAGCTTCAGAACAGGAAAGCCTCTATTCCAGAGAGTCACAGCTAAGACCACCCTGGTTGATCTCATTGGCCCAGAATCACATTTCCTGCTGGACACACTGAACATTGGATCCGAGTGGCTTCTGGAACCTGTCACGTCTTGGCCACAGAATGAGGACTACAGTAAAGCGTTGGACTATGTTAAGAATCTGAAAGCGTTGAATGACATTGCTGAACGTGGTGTCAAGATGATGAGCGACTTTACAAATGTCATAACAACAGATGCCAAGCAAAGGGACTATCTCCTTCAAGCTGTGGAGTTCAACAGACGCCGCTTTGACAGCTTCAAGAAACAAACTCTCAACAACTGACTGTGTAAATGTCATTATGAAATTAATCATCATGTAATGCTTTCACTTCTTGATCGATTAGACTTGTGACAAAATATTAATCTCAAATTTGTGTCATGAATAAGGCGCCTTGTCTGCCTTGAGTGTGAGAAAACGAATTTTGTGATATTTCTGAAATCTTTGTATGTACCAATGTGCCATTTCTTGTTCCAAGACTATCATAATTGTATAAGTTAGAAAGAGGATTAAAAACACTTTAATTTGGTGCCTATTTTGTTGCTCTATCTTGTTTAGATAAAAAGTTATAGTGCAAAACATGATTCAAGGGACCCCTGAACTGGTGCTTTTGGCCGATTTCAAGGTAGAAAACTTAAAGCTTCATGCGGCAATGCTTCCCAACAACCTAGGTCAGAATGGTTGTGGTTTCCGGCCTTTTCAGGTCAAAAAGCATGGGAAAAAGTACAGAAACCTATGAAAATAAGAAAAAGTTGATTTTTGAACAGGGCTAAAGACTCACTAACCATACCCGTTGCTTATCTTCTGAACGTGTTGTTTCTTCTACTTCGCGGTATATGTGAGCCTTTATAAAGGTTAGGTCTACAGCAAACTTCAATACATCGTTTGTACTGTGAAATCCTACAATGCCCTCGCCAGAATATCCAAGGAGTATTTGAACATCTTGTTCCATCGCACGGTTCGTGTAGCCATAAAAGTGTCAAATGTGGGTGGAATAGGGAGTTTTTCAGTATCCACCACATCTTCGCACTTTGCCCAATAGCACTTCATAAACGTTGAACACGCAATATTAAAGGTAGCCATTACTATTTTCCGCCTACGCCAAAAAATACACATCTGAGCTCAAGGGTTTGCAGAGGTCAACTGAGCACGCAGGGATAAAGATATCCTCATGTAATGACAGGAGTCACGTGATCGATCTTACAATGGGCGGAGCTTAGGAATGTAAGCACGCACGCACGCAAAGGAGAAAATGAAACCTTATTTGAAAATATACGTAATAAATAAACATATCGTTAACAATACACACATATAAATACAATAAGGATTAAGGTATACAAAGGGTACGGTATCATAGGTACCAGGCACCTGGTAACGCTTCCTATAGGTGTTACGGCATACCTTCGTGCCCCTAAGTTCCTTCACACACCCCAGTTTCTGCGCCAGAAAATTGTGGGTCCCACAGTCAGTTGGGGTGGCTGGTCACCCTCATCTTAAAAGCACACTAGATCCTTCAACGAGTCAAAGTTGACGACTCGACGGTTCGCATGGTTAAGCGTGATACCCTTAGCCTTCAAGATATAGTCCATATCATCACCTACCCTCACCCGTACCCCATAGGTTTTTGGCCCTGTTGATACAAACGAGTCTGCGTATGCACCATCACCATACTCATCCTTGATCTCGTTAGTTAGCTCTCCGAGGAATTCCCCAATAGCAGGCCTGTATTCACCCTCCCTCGCTGTGAATATCACGATATCTCTGTCAGCGTACATCACCCTCCGTCCAAGAGAGCGCAGTAGTCCCCAAAGTTTGATGCGTGCGTAGGCCGTTGTGAAGCTGGCTACAGGTATGTTTGTAATCCGTCAAGTATCTGTGGCCAGTTCGGTGATGTACTTTATTATGTAAGTATTACCTACATTCACGATCTCCATAACCTCTTTATCGGGAGCGTTGGCATAATCCTAGACTTCACGATAACTTTGTGCCAAGTGAACTTTCCCTTTCCCGGTATTCTGTGCAAATTTCCCCCAAAGCCTGTTTAGACACAACTTTGCACTAAAGCGCTTGCCAGGATTCTTATGAATTTGGGAACGGCCAAGCTGTATACCTTCATGGGCACGGTAACGCTGAATATAAGCCGTTTGTTCATCTTCGGTATCAACCCCTCGCGGATATCCCGATGCTTCTACCTTATCCTTCAAAAAAGCGTTTATATATGGTGTGAAAAGGTTGGGTAGCTTCTGAAACTTCTACACCTCATGTATCTTCAATATTCTGTATCCATGGCGAACCGCTAGGGCCAGCTTAGGGCTTGTATATACACCTCTGATCTTATGCTGGTTGGTTGTATGGTTACAATCACCGTTGTTCTCCTCTGCGTTCTTCACGCACAGGGGAAACGTGAGCTTGTGAGCTATAACGACGGGTAAGATCAGCTTCCATAAATCGCGAGGGGGACAGCACATCTACAAAAGAGAGTCCAAAGTAGCGCTCAATCAAGTTAGCTGAAAACTCTTCGATGGATGGTATGGTGGGAATCACTAGATTTTCAGGCGCACCTACGGGATACGGATTGTTCTTCATCACGTAGGGGTATAAAGAGCAGAAGTCGTAGTAATGGAATTTCACGCCCTCCGTAGGCAGAAAGTATTTAAGGGGGTCCAACACCATTAAATGTTTGATGGCCCTTATTTCTTCACGGTACTGATCATCTGTTTCCATCCGTGCATCATACTCATGCTCCCACACGATCTTGTGAGTGAACTGGGAGCCTATAAGTTGATCGCGGTTACGGGTCCATGCGAGGCTGTTGGTGGGGGATCTACCATGGAAATCCCCTGCGATGGCACACTCAGCGCGCGGGCATCCATGCCACCATCAGCCGTTAAAGGAATACACAGCCTTCTCACCAGTGGTTGGATCCTCACTTAGGCCATCAACCCAAAAACCGCGACCATTGACTTTAACGGGTACTTCACCCGTGTTGCGGGCATGTTTTATGTATACCTAGGTCTGTTGCTGTAGGTATATGAGCCAGTAAATAGCCTTGTGCCCATAACTGCGGGGGTTGTATCTGTGAATGACTGCTAAGGTGTCTTTAGGCATGAAGTTATTCTTGAACACCATGAAACATAATGAGGCAAACGTGGTTGCGACTTGCAACGGATCGCATTTGAATAGGGTTATATACATCCTTCTAAAGGCCTGGGAACATACTCTAAGCACGCGCACATCATTCACGCAATAACGTTCACATTCATCAGCTATATTGTATGGACTAGCTTCATTAAAACTGTTGTAGTAGCGGTCAAAATCACCACGCTCACTATCACTCACTCTTACACATTCCTCGCTAGTGAGGAATGTGTAAGAGAAATACCGTTTTGAAACTTCAACGGCTAAGCCTATGACCTTGGATTGCTTTGCTAATTTACAAGGTGTGAACAGCAGGGTGCTTTAAACTGTACATTACCTCTTATCTGCATTTGCATTAGTTTGTTGCCTCTTTTCAAGGGATCACCTGAAAATATCGCAGACGACTCGTGTTCAAGCAACGCCTTATAAAGGAACTGTGTTTCAAATTTCGCCTCGTTATGGGCAAGAATATACACAGTCATTTTTTTTAGATTGTCCGCTAATTTGACGATATAAGATACAAAGAGTTTCTGAGGGTTGTCGTGTGCAGTCGTTTTAAAAACGTTTGTCCGTTTTCCTCATTTGTGACACTGGCCACACTCGATCTCCATGCACTCATCACCGATAGTCTGACTTACGGGTAAATGTGGAATGACCTCTTTGGTTTCAGCGTTCGTGTAAGTTTCTATAGCGTAGCACACGGTTATACAAGGGCTATTTTTAGGCTTAGAATCTTTCATATAACATACATGCTTCACTCCATCCGCCTTAAATTTTTCATGACATGTAGAACAGTGAATTTCATCGCATTTATGTTTGAATTTCCCCCAATCATCCATCATGTGAAACATACGCACTTACAAATCCTCATTTACCTGCAAGTGCTAATTGATTTATGGAGTTCAAAGCATTTATTATTGAAAAATGTACCTCTACACACATTACATTCCCTCTTCTCGGTTTCAACTACACGACTTTCACATGCTTTCATCATGCTTCCGCGTTGAACTGTCGCATGCTACAGGTGTCGCTGGTGAGGGTTCGTCAGAGGGGAAGGGTTCTGTAGCTGCACGGCGATCTGGTTCGTCTGTGATATCGATGATGTGAGCTGTACATCGTCGTCATTCAGGGTTCTGTGGAAGAAGAAAAACAAAATATAAGGAACAGCACTCAAAATTTTTAATATTTTGTAAATTACCCACTTAGGGGTGTGACGTGTTAGAGATGGAATGTGTAGAAAAATTCAGGTTTACAAGCCCCTCCACATGTATTATATCTGGCCCTACAGGATGTGGTAAAACTGCATTTATGCTTAAAATCATTAATGATAAGGGGAGATGTTCTCAAAATTTTTGCATAAGGTAATATGGTGCTATTCGACGTATCAGTCAGTGTTCAACAAGTACGAAATGAAATTTTGTTCCACAAAGGTGTATATGACGTTAAATCGTTAAAGAGTAATGACCATACAGTCATTGTAATTGACGATCTCATGCTGGAAATGGATAAAACGTTTGCCGAGACATTTACAGTGTTCTCACACCATCTTAACATAAGCGTATTCTTCATCAATCAGAATCTATTTTTCAAAAATAGATATATGCGCGATGTGTTGTTAAATACACAATATCTAGTCTTAATCGCAAAACGTGGAGATGTGTCACAAATTGGGGTATTAGCTTTGTGACCTTCACCTGTGAACATATTTAAGTTGCCAAACGAACCTGAAAAGGTGTATATTCCAGAATGACAAATAGGCTGAAAAAATATTTCAAAAATCCATCAACGATTGCCCAGGACGCGGCAACAGATGTTTCTTAAAAATATCGACTCCGACTTTTTAAAATGCATCTGTGAAATCTGTCTTAATGTTATAAAATGTAATGTGCCAATGAAACCCCCACAGAAGGCTCGCTTACGTCGTTACAAGAACATAATACGTGCGCTGGCTCGTAAAAGTCAAATTGTGGGGAAGAAAAAGCGGATTATTGTACAAAGAGTAGGATCATTCCTACCCATCTTATTTTCAGTTTTGGGTCCCTCATTGACTAGATTAATATAATGGAGAATGTGGTAGTGATCCCGCACGAGGTGTATGCTTCATTGCAAAGTTCAAAGATTGCAGACACGGCTCTAAAACCCTGTAAAAGCAGGATTAAAACAATGGAAAGCGAGCTGCTAGCCCTATTAAACAGTGAAAAGTCACCTGATGAGAAAAGGATTTTGTACCAAGAGGCTTTGCAGAAATTTCTTCATGAGTACGAAGAATATAAGAATCCGACAGAGTTCCCCGTGGTTATTAGGCACGCTGAGCATAGCGACATAGGAACCTGGCCCGACGTTAGAGATGAGCAACCAAAGAATAACGGAACGCAACACATCGAGCATGTATTAAAAAGCAGTCCCCCACATACATTGAGGAATAAAGGCTTAAGTCTTTATAATCTATTGAGTGAGGACCCCATATGCAGTTGGGCGATACAGGCGAGGTCATTGTTGAAGGAAAAAGAGTACAAATATCAAACATCGTTGACATTGTCCATGATATTGTAACAAAGTGGGGCAGGCCCTCACCAACAAAATGGAAGCATATTAAAGCAAGACTACAACAAATAAATGTGCCAAAAACATTGATAGGTAATCTGAATAGGTTAAAAGACTTGAATCAGGTCTCGCATTTGTCACAACTGAGTACACCATTGCCCCCAGCAGTAGCGCCTCTGAAAAGGAGAAAGAAGAAAACAAACGGCCAGCCTTATCCACGTGTCTCTAAAATACGCAAATGGCTAACATATTAAGTAAACACTATTATGAAATTTCTAAACCCGCCTCCTATGGTGGCGTTAATAGGATGTACAGAGGTGTTTACGGAGTAGGGAAAAAGATGTTGAGAGGATTTTGCGGGAGCAGGATGCTTATACACTTCATAAGCCGGTTAGAAAAAGGTTTAAATCGGCAAAGACAACAGCGACTTCGATTGACTCTATTTGGTAAGCGGATTTAACAGACATGCAAAGATATTCAGTGTATAATGATGGCTACTGCTACATCCTATTCATAATAGATCTATTCTCTAGATATCTGTGGTTAATTCCATTGGAAAATAAATCGCCTGAAACAGTTGATAAAGCGACCAAAATGCTGATGTTAAAAGAAGAAAGGGTTCCTGGCTATTTTTGTATGGATATGGGGAAAGTATTTATAGGTCGCGCTTTTCAGAACATGCTGACAGAGTTTAATATCAGTTACTGCACTAGCAGTTCTATACATAAGGCCTCTTTAGCTGAAAGAGTTCAACGTACCATAAAAGAACGCATGCATCGCTATTTTACACATAAAAGCACATACAGATATATAAACATTCTTGGGTCATTGGCTTCGTCATACAAGCGTTCACACCACCGTACGATTAACACAACACCTAACGAAGTTTTAGAATGATGTACGCGCACAGAAGTGAAAAGAGATGGAGTACCGCCAGCACACTGTACACATTTCAAAATCAATGATTATATAAGGCTATCACGTACGGGAAATAAATTCACGAAGCGATTTGACAAGGATAGACATGTGAGATGTTTAAAATTAGTTCTATGGGACCTAAAGGTGAGACAATGACGTATTACGTTGAAGATTTGAATGACGAAGAGATAGCTGGAGGCTTTTACCGCGAGGAGTTGCAGAAAGTGACATTTAATTTAGGAAAAATTAACCCTACGTTAGTAACGTGGGGTGGTCAAACACCATTAGTACCATGGGGTGTATGAACACTCCAAATTCAAAAAATTCAAAAAAATTACTATCGTTTCTAATATATTCATATAGCTGCTTCAACATATTCCTCCACTCATTAATGAACAGATTAATTTCAATGTAGCTGAAATTTTTCATTTTTGTGTAAAAAACTGGTCGAACAAAAATAAAATAAAGTTTTGATTCTAAATACTCATTTATTAGGTAAAGGCGTGCAGGATTATACATGATATGATTTTTTTCTCAGTATCATTATAAATTGTAATTATAAAATTATAAACATAAGTATATAAAACCATAATTGAGTTTAATTTTCTCATTCTTTACTACAATCCTAACTAAAGAGATCCGTCAATGTTGTGACATAAAAATAGCAAAAAGTTCTGTTACCGATTCCCTATAAAAAATATGTTGTTTATTCCTGCCAAAGTACACCAAGACAATAATAGAAAACATAAAAAATAATAGAAAACTCATCAAAATAACCGCAAACTGTTCCAATAAAATGAAATGGCAAGAAAAATATAAGTGAGGTCATTACAAAACCATGAAGGAGAAGCTTGTTTCTGCCAAACATCCTCACCATTACCTATCACTCTGATTCATCACCTGCTATTGTACCTTCGCACTCAATGCAACTGACAAGCAACTTGCTGTGTTCTCTACACACATGTTTACCACAATTGTTACACACTGTTTTCACCTTACGATCACGTAACCTGGCACAGAATGTACATCTCTTTGCCCCCCGTGATGTCTGTGGCTGGGAGGGTGTTGAGGATGTATGTTCTAAATTCTCTTCTTCAGAATGTCCTCTATAAGCTGCATAGCTACATTCTTGATGAACAAGCGGCTCTTCAGCTTGTTCTGAGGGTTGTGACAGTATAGGATGTAGGAATTTATGTTTGAGATGTTCAGGAGAGTGTAGAAAACAGTCATGGGCCAACGACGGCTATTTCTTGAAGTGTCATACTCCCCTGCCATCTGGTCGACTATATCAACGCCTCCTTTAGTTGAATTGTAGGTGATAATTTCAGGTTTCTTCTTATCACCAGAATTTGGGTCAATTCTGTCATCATAGTGCATGCTGCTGACGAGAACAACATTTTTCTTCTTTCTACTGTCTGGTGTGTATGAGACTAGTGTCACTTTATCTGTAAAGCCGAACATACTGTCATACCTAGCTCTGTTCTTTACCTCTAAGAATTCCTTAGGAATCTCAGATTTGTTTTTTCGGAGTGTGCCCACCGCACTCAATTGATGGTCATCAAGCAGCTTTTGGAGTAGTGGGTAAGTGGTATACCAGTTGTCAAACGTGACATTTCTGCCTGATCCTGAGATCTGTGAAGAAAGCTATGTGACCACAGCAATGGATGAATTGTCTACCTTGAGTGGGCCATCAGGCTGTTTTCCTGCATATATTTCCATTTTACATACATAGTAAGTTTTTGCATCAGTCATTGCCTGTATCTTTATTCCATACTTGGCTGGTTTGTTGGGTATATATTGTCTGAAGGGACATTTGCCCCTGAAGGCTGCAAGCATCTCATCAATTGTCACAAGCTCTGATGGGGAATAGTTCCTCGGACAGTTTTCAACAAACATCTCAAAGAGGTCTCTGATTGGGGCCTCTGATTTTCGGACCACTCTCCTATCCTACCTAGGTCCGCACGCAGCTACTCGATCGCCTCAGGGGTCCCAACATTGGCCCCAAGCTTGGTGTCATCAGCGAATTTGGCGATCCGACTGACGATGCCACCGTCGATATCATTTATGTAAATGATAAACAACAGCGGACCCAAAACGGAGCCCTGAGGAACCCCGCTAGTGACCGAGGCCCAACCCGAACTAGCCCTTTTTTATTACAACCCTCTGCCGCCTATTCTTCAGCCAGTTTTCAATCCACCTACCTACTTTCCCTCCAATACCCAGCGCGCGCACTTTCGCCATTAGCCGGCAGTGAGGTACCTTATCAAAGGCTTTCTCAAAGTCGAGATAAAGTATATCAATCACCCTGCTCTTATCATACTCACTCAATATAACGTGGAAAACTCGAGCAATTTGGTAAGACACGACCTATGCCGTCTAAACCCATGTTGGGAGTCCCCAAGCAGCTTGTAGGAATCCAAATGGTCAACGATCCTATCCGCTATTATCCCCTCAAATAATTTACCTACAACTGAAGTGAGACTAATGGACTTTCAAGATCCCCTTTCTTAAAGATAGGAGTCACGTTGGCTTCCCTCCAGTCACCATGCACCTGGCCCGTCTCCAACAATTTGTTGAAGACTGTAGCCAAGTGGGGAGCCACCTGGTCGCGCACCTCCCACAACACTCTGGGGAGAAACTGGTCTGGCCCAGGAGTCTTAAACGCGCTCAGTTTGTCTATTCTATCGGCAACGACTGTCGCGGTAAATCGAACACTATCCAGGCCAGCACCTTCGTGCCTCACGCCTGGCTCAGGGATGATGCGGGTGTCCTCCCTGGTGAACACTCCCGCAAAGTACTCATTAAGTACATTGGCGATGTCCGCGTCGGAGGTCCGCAGAACGCCGCTTCGGTCCTTTCTACTCTTAACATAACTGAAGAACTCCTTAGGGTTCCCCTTGCAGAGGCTTGCCACCCGTTGTCCTTCGCTACGTTTCGCTAGCCTAACCTTCGCCTTCACTTCCCTACACATAGCGAGAGAGAGAGGGAGAGGAGAGAGAGAGGGTGAAAGAGAGAGAGAGAAAGAGAGAGAGAGGAGAGAGAGAGAGAGAGAGAGAGAGAGAGAGAGAGGGTGAAAGAGAAGAGAGAGAGAGAGAGAGAGAGAGAGAGAGAGGAGAGAGGAGAGAGAGAGAGAGGGGTAGCTGAGGATAGTTTATGGTTCGGTTTATGGCTCTGAAAAATAAAAGTTGAAGGTAATTTCAGATTCAATTACACTCTGTAACACTGATTCTATTTATATAGAATTTTTTGTTTTTATATGCATTTGTGGGCGCTGAGTCCAAATCTGGTCTTGGTTTGTGTGTATCATCAATGGTTTCAGAGATAATCCATTATTCATGTTTTACCAGTATAATGTTATTATGGGCGCAGCAATATCAGAATAATCAGAAATTGTTCAGAACAATCCGGATGTTCGTTGACAGTTTCTTGCTCTAGAAATTGCCCGAAACTTCCACTGTGCTATATAAAGAAGAGTGCAGAGTCTGAGAAGTCAGTAAGTGTGAGCACACAAAGAAAGAAGGTTGTTTGTCTGATGGTTACCAGCACTGAGGTACTATGTTTCTGTGCTTCTCTGTGCTGACGATTTGAGTGTTATCGATCCTTTTTTATTGCGAACATTATTTCAGTGTTGTGAATACATCTTTTTTCTGGAATCTTTAATCTGTTGCAGATTTAATAATTCTTCTCTCTATATCTGCAGGTTATGATTAATGTAGTACAGTTTGGTAAAGAGAATGGCAACTAGAGCTTGTAAACACTCGCCAGATATATTCTGCTACGTTTGTGGGTATTACATAGGCCCCAAGCAACTATCGCACAAGATTGTGAAAGGCACCAAGTTCTGGATCGCGTATCGGCTCTATTTTGGTATGCCTATGGGTGACCAAGATAAGCCCTGGGCGCCCCATGTGATCTGTGGAAGCTGCCGCTCCACACTTGAAGGGTGGCTGCGTGGAGTACGCAAGGCAATGCCCTTTGCGGTAGCCAGAATATGGAGAGAACCAAAGAGCCACCACGACGATTGCTACTACTACATGATTGATGCTTCTAAGTACAGGAAAGTTAAAGGAAGGCAGACTCTTCAGTATCCAAGCATAGCGTCGTCCATAGCTCCTGTACCACATGGCGAAGGTCTTCCAATACCACGTCCACCAGAACAGGTATCTATCCATTACTTTACCTTCTGTATTTACAGACTGTGGGTCATTATGTGTCGATTTTTCTTAGTGCTGATGCTCTTCTACATATATTGCTATGCCCATATTTTGTTTCTTTGCTTTGCAGATTGAAAATGAGAATGCAGCTAGCTCATCTGAGATGTCGGCTGGTGAGGACACTCATGATGAAGAATATACAGTAACTTTCAGTATAAACCCTCACTTTCCAAATCAGAGGGAACTGGACGACTTAATTAGAGATTTGGGTCTGACGAAATCAGGGTCTGAGCTTCTGACCTCCAGACTCAAAGAGTGGAATTTGCTTGGAGAAGACTGCAAGAGCACTGTATACCGAAAGCGCCATGAAGAGTTTGCAAGGTTCTACGATGTCAATGGCTCTCTCTGTTATTGCAGCGAGGTTAATGGTATATTCGCAGCTATTGGGTTAACACATATACCTTCAGAGTGGCGCCTGCTTATTGACAGTTCAACTCGGAGTTTAAAAGCTGTTCTACTCCACAATGGGAACAAATATCCATCTATACCAGTTGCACATTCTGTTCAAATGAAAGAGGACTATGAAAATGTCAAACAACTGCTCACTCAAATCACGTATGAGCAATATAAGTGGGACGTGTGTGGTGATTTCCAAATGATTGGTTTCCTGTTAGGTTTACAAGGAGGGTTTACTAAATATTCATGTTTTCTTTGCCTGTGGGATAGCAGGGCTTCAACTGAGCACTATAAAACAGTTCAGTGGCCTCCATGTGAAGGACTGCAACCAGGAAAGTACAATGTACTCAGGGAACCTCTTGTGAAGCCTGACATAGTTCTGCTACCACCTCACCATATTAAGTTGGGTCTAATAAAGCAGTTTGTAACTGCCTTAGATTTTGGAGGGGAAGTTTTCCAACAGATTCGGGTCATGTTCCCTAAACTGTCTGATGCCAAAGTCAAGGCTGGCATCTTTGTAGGACCACAAGTCAAGGCGCTGTTGAATTCAAAGAACCTTGAAGCCAAGATGACTCCGATCGAAAAAGAGGCTTGGTGTGCTTTCCGTGATGTGGTTCGTGGGTTTTTAGGCAACCATAAAGCACCAAACTATAAGGAGTTAGTGTCAAACTTGATTAAGTACTATGGCAAAATGGGGTGCCGTATGTCTTTAAAATTACACTATCTGCATTCACATCTAGACTTTTTTCGTGATAACCTGGGCGATGTGAGTGAAGAACATGGCGAAAGAGTCCACAAAGATATTCAAACGATGTAGAAAGGGTACCAGGGCCATTGGGATGCTTCCATGATGGGAGACTACGTATGGTCGTTGATCAGAAAGGATAAGAATGTTTCATACGCGGAAGTCGCGTTCTTCAGTGCATTTTAAGGAACGCACACTGCATAACGAGGCTTGTTATTCTCTTATCGGTTCTCCTCATGATATATATTATATCCTTTGCACCATTTTGGGTTTGTCAAACAATTTTGGCTCAATAAATATTAATTTCCAATAGTGTTTTTATTTTCAGAAAATATTTATGTTAGCCTTCTTTATATACTTTGCCATATGTAAAGTGTGATAACCTATATTTTTGAGACGGTTGATGACAGAGCAAAACCAATATCATTTTTGGAATCAGCGCCCGAAATCATTAAGAAACGACAGAAAAATCACAATAAACAGAAAATTTTTCAAATTTTCTTACCCAGTGTTATCCATGAAGAAAACTATCACTGAGCGAAGCTTGCGCTCGCCGCTGTAAAGGTTTATTGGGGTCCCTGCGTTATCGTACGATACAATAAGTAAATTCAAAAAATAACAGATCCGTGGTGGGTGCAGGTCATTAAACATCAAAGTTTATGACGTCGAGAGAATGGAAATAAGATTCCATCGAGGCGTTGTTTATTATTGAGATTTTAAATCCACTGTTATCTTTCGGTTCCTAGCGCCGCTAAAACTCGCTGTAGAACAGGTGTTTCAAATTTTATTTTTAAAGGATAATCATATATATATATATATATATATATATATATATATATATATATATATATATATATATATATATGTATGTGTACACAATAACATCACCTTATTAACTCACTCATGACGAGAATTAATACAGCTTTACATTCCGCAATTTTCACAACGTTCTTTAATATAATTGTGTGTATATGTTGAGGAGTGAATTTGATTATACTGTCTTTGTACATATATAGGATCACCTTTGCCTTTGATACAATAAATAAATTTAAAAAATAACAGAGATGTGTGATGTAGCGGATCATTAAACAGCAAAGTTTATTTCGATATCATAAACTCCTGCGACAAACAATTTTCAGAACGTTGTTTAGCATAATTATATATATATATATAATATATATATATATATATATATATATATATAGCGAGAGAGAGAGAAAGAGGGAGACAGAGCAAGAGGGAGAGCGAGAGAGAGAGAGAGAGAGAGAGAGAGAGAGAGAGAGAGCGAGAGGGAGAGAGAGATAGAGAGAGCGAGGGAGAGAGACAGGGAGAGAGAGAGAGCGAGAAGGAGAGAGAGAGAGAGAGAGAGAGAGATAGAGAGGGCGAGAGGGAGAGAGAGGGAGGGCGAGAGGAAGAGAGAGAGGGCGAGAGGGAGAGAGAGAGAGAGAGAGAGAGAGAGAGAGAGAGAGAGAGAGAGAGAGAGAGAGAGAGTGAGATGGAGTGCGAGAGTGCGAGAGAGAGAGAGAGAGAGAGAGAGAGAGAGAGAGAGAGAGAGAGGGAGATCGGCGGAGAAGTGCGCGAGAGAGAGAGGGAGAGCGAGAGAGAGAGAGAGAGCGAGATTGAGAGAGCGAGATGTCAGAATATATGCTTTTAATTAAATAAATAAACGCAATCTGGCAACTATATAATGTACACCTGAACAAACCATTTACGCCTTCTAAGTCAACTGGTTGGTTAAGCCAGAATATATGCTTTAATTAAATAAATAGCGCAATCTGGCAGCTCAGCCAGATAAGTCATTTGGCTGATTAGGAACAAATTAAGACAACGGCCGCTCTGCTGAAGTCTTAGTATGCGCTTGGCTCTGGCCACGCGAACACCTCTCTTCCTCTCTCTCCTTCTCCTCTCTTCCTCTTGGGAGATAACTCCGCCTCCAAGTTGCATAACCCTTGCTGCCCTTGCAACATTCCCCCTTCCCGTTTGTTGCATAGCATCTTGCAACTCCCCCTTGTTGCCTTTGCAACATTCCCCCTTCCCCTTTGCTACATAACATCTTGCAACTCCCCCTTGCTGCATAACTTATGCAACATTGATCAACATTTTTGAATTCTATTGCACTCTCCTTTTGCACCCATACTACTAACTCTGTAACAGTCATTACAAACTGATCTCGGTAAAGAAATATTTTTAATGCCGAAATTGCTTTTGACATCCAACGTGCCTGGTGGAATGTTCCGGTGCCCTAACTGGTTTACTGGCTGAATAACTATCACCTAGGAACATAAGACTAAGTAAGAGAAGCTTATAGTAGTCATCCCTGACCTGATGCTCTTTGATATCAGTCTACAGATATTTCTTTGCTTCCTGGAAAAATTGAAATATTCGCAGTTGAGAAGAATCCAAAGGTTTTCATCGGCTAGTGGTGACTTATAAATTTTATTGTCAATTTTAGACCATTGCCTCTGACATTTCTTAAACAAAATAATATTTGGTCCTGAAGTTGACCCAAGACTTGAGGAAAATACATCAGAAAGTATTACTTCATGTAAGGGGTTCCAAAAAACCTAAGCTCCCCCCATTTGCAGCTTACATATTTACCAGTGGTGGGCACCGTTAACCAAAAAGTTAACTTCGTTAACCGCTAACCCGTTAACCAAAAAGTTAACTTCGTTAACCGTTAATCCGTTAATTCGTTAAACATGTAACGGAAGTTACCGATAAACCGTTAACGTTAACTTTTATTATAAAAAAAATGAAAAACACAATATATATATAATTTAATTTTCCCTCTTCTTCTCGTTCTCCATTTTGTCCATGAGATGCATGTTGCCCTTCATGAAAATTAGCATATCAAAATTTTCATCAGACAGGGATGATCTCTTGGCCCTCAGGATGTCCTTGCCCATAGAGAACAAACGCTCCACTGCAGCACTGGAGGGGATGGCTGTGTTGAACTTGATGAACAAGTCCACCAACACTTGCTCACCCAAGAAGGCAGCATCTGTCAGCAAGTCCTTGGAGTTGGTCTCCAGCCAGGTTTCATAGTTTTATGGTTCTTGAAATGTATCAAGGAGACTACTAATAGTAATAAGGTACTCACAGACATATTATAAATATACATGACTTACTTGACAACGATTATTTTTAAATATTCACTAGCACAAACATGTTGCGCAAGAGACAGACTGCAAATGAAACGAATGTAGTTATTTGTTGTAATTGTTACATATATATTACTGAAAGTGCCTTAAAATGCTCGTGATATTTCTTGAAAGAAGTTGAAACATTCAACTCAAATGGCAAATCTTTCCGCCTGATTTTACAGTCGACCATGTTTTACTCAAACCAATGCCATAAATAACTACCATATTTGGTAAGACACAAATTGTGGCGACGGAAACAAATATATCGCCTGATTTTGCACTGCGGAAATGGAAATTCGTTCAGCACTATTAACAGTGGCGGATTAATTGCGCACCTGCTCAGCACTGAAAATAATCTAAACTTTTAAACGTTTATTTATGAATTTTTTGGGTTAACGGACTTGAGTTAACGGAAGTTAAATGTAACGGAAGTTAATTAGTCCGATAATGATTTTCAAAGTTAACTTAAAAGTTAAATCGTTAACGAAAAAGTTAACTTCGTTAATTAACGATTAACGGATTAACGGTTTGTGCCCAGCTTTGATATTTACTTATATCGAAATAGTTTTTAGTGATTATAAAAATATATAAAATTCTTTATTTATTGCAGGTATTAAAATTACTGTAGCTAATAAAGTGATAACATAATGGCTTTTCAATTAATTGGTGATTCGGAGAGGCAACGTGTGATAGATCGCATACGAGCAATAACATTTCGGGAAGCTCGTGATGCTGGAGCCACCTTTATAACACGTTCATGGGTTGCCAAAAAGTTGCGAAGAAGTGAGGACTTCGTCAAAAGAAATTGGAATAAAACTTTGGATGAATGTGAAATGGATACAACCAAATCTGGGCGCCCAAATTTGCCACTCTCTCAGGAAACAAAGGACATCATTGAAAGCGGTACGCGTAATCGCAAAAACAGCTGTGCTAAACTTTCTAGAGAGATCGAAATGTTGAGAGGAAAGATCGTTAGTGGTGAGATCATTCGACTGTACCGTCATAGGCAAGGTTTAAAGCCTTGGCATGAACTTCCAAAGCCAAGAAAAACTCAACTTAACATCGATGACAGAATGTGGTTATGTGGTTTGCCCATTATCTTGAAGATTGGGATGTGGATGATTTCATGCATTTAGCTGTCTCCGATGAATTTACGTAACACGTCGGCCTAACTACCAAAATGATCGAGTGTGGGCCACAACACCAGATGAAATCGATGACAATGAACATTATCGCGAATTATTAAAAAGTGCAGACTGTGTTGGTGTGTTTGTTTTGTTCACTGCAAAGAAGCTCATGTGGGTGCTGAAGCCAAATGGTCAGTGTTGGGATGGACAGTATTTTCGTGATATTATTGTATCCCAGCATGTCATTCCTTTTCTAAGAAACCCATACAATGTTATGGATGTTGATCAGGTCACACTTCTGCACGATAAGGCCCCCTGCTTTAAGGCATTAGCCACTCAACAGTTGTTGCGGAACATGAGATCGATTTCTTTGGAAATGAAGAATGACCAGGAAATTCTCCTGACCTGAACGTCTGTGAACACATTGGATCAGTTATAAAGGACAAGGTTGAATGTCTCTTGTTTCAAGAACCTGCAGCAAATCGATTTCCGGATGATACAATGACGCAACACATTGAAACTGTTTTAGCAAATTTGCGTAACGATCAAGATCTATTCACGTCACTTTTGGCAAGCTACCCAAAGCGAATTCAGGCTGTCTTGGAAGCCAATGGCGGGAACACCAAGTTTTAATTGTTTCTCATTAAATGCAGGATTAAATTCTCTTTTGTAAGGTATGTTTAGTTTTACTGTACCTCTAATGGTTTAGGCCAGGGGCGGGGGGGCTAAGGTTTATTGGAGCCCCGTATATGTTGTCGGCATGCAATCCAAACGAGACTTTTCTCCAACACTTGCTCAATTATTGTACGGGATACAGATTTCAAACTCGTGTTTGTGAAAGTTGTGTCAAAATACAAACCACGAACAGAATTCTCCAAACCCCCACAGCGCCAGAGTATTGAGACATGCTTGTACCTGTTCTCTTCCTGTGCCTCTCTTAATGCTTGGGACACCTAATAATTTTTCAGTGGTACCTCCAGACACAAGAATTGCACTCCGATGAACCTTTTCTCTGCCGTGTATGATGTCTCGAAGTAGTTTTCCATCCCAGTACAAAAGAAGTGGCACATCAGCATGATCCGTCTGAAATTTGGGCTTCTCAGAAAGAGCTATGTGAGCTCTATTTTCCATTCTCCTGCGAGATACTCTGCTGCTGCATTCAAAACAAATGTGGCATCCCTGTCAGACATATTTACTCGATCAAGGGCTGATAGAGGGTTTTTAACTGGGAAAAGCACTGTATCTCTATGAGATCTTTTGTATGAAGTTGAGGGTTGATACAATTTATTTTCATCACCAGTATCTTCAGAGTTTGATAATGGTCCCAAGTGGTTTTTCTTTATATCCTTTCAGATTCTTTGTCAAAGAGTTTGTTTTTTTCCATTGAGCTTAGCTGCAAGTGCAGCGTCATATAAATCAAAGCTGGCATTAGATAAATCTTCTCTTTGGCTATGTAGAAACTCAATATCTTCTTGAATTGACATCCTTGCTTTTGCCTGTTGATGAGATATATCAAATAATTCTTCAATATCTGCCAAAAATAATGCCTCCTTCATTCTGCAACTTTCTTGAGGTTTTGTTCTGCTCTCCTTCAAATTTTTATAAAATTCAAATAGTTTTAAAACTTTCTCTTCTGCACGAATTTGCAGCTGTGTTATAATATTTGCTTTCTGAGAGTACAACAGAACTCTATCAATAGTTTCTTCTGCGCTCTCTTTTAGTGTCTTTCTCTCTTCAATATGATGGAAAACAAATTTAAGAAGCACCCACTTTGATGGTAACCTTGCAGAAGAAATTGCAGGTATTGCTTTAACGATGAGCCAGGAATGAACATCACTTCTAGTATTAGACATTTAGACCGTTGGATATCACCTGAAACAAAAAGAAAGATGTGTAACTATCATAGAATTTATTAATTTATCATTTAGTTATATTGATCATTATTAATTTAAGAAGATATTTTCTGTTAATGAACAACAATAAAGGAAAGACTTCCATACCTGCTAAATAAAACACAAATTCGTATTAAATGGCTTTATATTTTTGAAAGTAGACAATTTGCGCCACCTCTAAATCTTGTTGGATTAACTCCAATGTTTCCAATGAAACTTTTCTATATAGACATGAATCACACTAATATAGAGTGTGTACATATATGTATATGTGTATATATATATGTATGTGTGTATATATATATATATATATATATATATATATATATATATATATATATATATACGGTATATATATATATATATTAGGGTGGTCCAGCTGAAAACAAAACGAAAATTCTCTTGATTTCCCTTGTCCCACCCTATTATTTTGTTACACTGGTAAGAAAATTCTTTCTCATCGAAAATGAAGAAAATAGGAATGTATTTACAGATCGCGAAGTAAAAATATTAGACTGATATAGAAAATCGCAGGTATGTTTTTTTGCAAGTTGGGTATTTTTTCCTGCGGTGCTCTACCACCTGCAGCATATACTGGAATTGATCTTCATCCTTTGTCCTTACCTATTTGAAGTCCTCGACCAGTTTCACGGCTCTTTCTGCACAATCTTTGAACGACTTCAGAGTTTTCGCTAACTCTTGCCCCTTCTTATAGTCCTTATCGCTGGGCCACATCCTTGGGTGAGTTTCCAGCCACTTTGTTCTAATACCCAGCCTTTCGAACAAAGACAATGATCTACTTGTAATGAATCGGTCCAGATCTATGTCAGAATGTAAAATCCTTCTGTCTCCCTTTTGCACCATAACAGCACTGTTTTTACTTACAGGCTTCTTAAAAGCATCCACCATTGACAGTTTACGATATTCGGAGACCTTGTCATCGAAAAATTCCAGTGATACCAAACTATCGCTCATATACCACAGATGCCGTTCCAATGCTTTGAATGCGGTCAAAGAAACTTTCTCATTTACTTCATCGTATCGTCGGAGCTTGGTCAGAGCATGTAGGTCATCTTTGGGAGCGTGGACTGTATTCGGAGCTGTGAGCCACATCTTCATGTAGACAAGACAGATTGCATTGCTCAACAGCTACCCCCTCGTGGATGGTGAGCCTAAACCTCCACCTGAACAAGTAAATCTGGAGAAAATATAAAATTTTTGCCATCCAGCGTGCGTGATGAAAAGCTCCGGGAGCTCTGAATCGTATTCCCCTTTCGGAACCATCTCCCAAGCAGATGATGACAAGTTCCAAAAATTCTTGGTGGTCGTCACGCGGTTGAGAGGGACCAGAGAGTAGATTTCGCGTGAATTCCAGGGCGGCTTAATTCTTCCATTCAAGGATGACATCACACGCGTCAATGGGAATGAGGCTAGTTTGGTAGTTTGCTTGATCAATGCAATTCTAATCCTTCTTGAATCTCATGAAGATTAGCACATCAGGACCACTGTTGGAACCAAAGAGTTCAGTAAAGACATCACCTATAATAATTTCATGTACATGATGACGACAAGTCAGGTTCAACAGCTTCTTCTTAAATCGTTTTTCCAAGAGAGTACATGCCCCTGTGTGGCCTCCTGTGTTGGAAACAGTTGTATCGAGACATATTCCGACGACGTGGTACAAAAGATTCCGGTTCTGGCGGGGTCTTGAATATTGCACCTGCCATATCCTCTCCCATGGCTCGCGGTATCTTAGGTACACCTAAGAGCTCGTCGATCCCCAGTCCTCATACGAGAATCGACAATCTGTGTTTTATTGTGCTTATATCCAGTAAACTCAGAGAGCAGTTTGCCGTCCCGGTGGATCACCAATGGAACCTCTGGCATAAAATGTATTCGAGAAGTTTGACTGAAGATTTGCTTTTGCCGTTGACGATCTCTCCGGATTTGACACCTGGATATTGAAAGTGCTTCGTGCGAGATTTCCAGACTTCTTGATGTGGACGCAAGGAAAAAGGTTGCATTCCGATCTGAGATATTAATCCGGTCCATTGTTGCTGCTACTTCGGGAGTGATGACTTTAATTTTCTTGCAGGGGTTCGATGGATTCGGTGTGTCATGCTTGATCTTCGCACCGTATGTATCATCTGCGTCATTATCTTTCGACGACGAGGATGATGGTAGTTGGACTGTCTTGTTGAGGGCCTCAAGCTCCATCTGCGCTGATTCCTTCCTCCTCATTATCCATTTTTTCTGCCGTGAACGTTTTACTTTCTCTGTCAGTTTCTTATCCAATGTAGTCATTGCCATCATCCGTTTCGTCCCCCTGATCTTCCAAGAAGCGTAAATCTTCAGCAATTTTGGTCCGCTCCAGAGCATCTTGGGCCGTTCTTTCAAATAATATTTCAGTGTCCTTGCTGAATGATTCTTGCTGTTTTACCATTCCCGGATTATTCTTTTTATGTTTACTCTTCTTCAAATTCACGTATGTGGCATAGAGTTTCTCCAGTTTAGTAATCGCGTGATCTTTTCTCATGGTTGGGATTCTGGGATTCCACCATTTTCCCACGTCTCTACGATTTCTTCCACCACTGCGTGGGCCGCTTCCCTGATCAAAAGGGTCGGTTTTCCGATTCGCACATGATGGAAACGTTGCAAAACAATAATATTAAAATGAATGCGAAATGGAAATAATACATAATACAATATATAATACACCATGGTTTTGGCTACCACACATTTTCATACCATCAACCGAATCACAAGGATAAAGGAAATTAAAACAAGAAAATCAAGAATTAAATGATAAACTAAAGAATAGAGAGAAAAACAAATTTAGTGCGGTCATTCTCTTGCAGGGGGCTCGAATGGTTGAGGAAGGTATAAACCATTGTACTTTCAACACAAGTATTAATAAATAATAGGACCATATAAGTTCACCAAGTTCAAGAAGCGAAGAGTGAAAGATATAATATTTCAACTCATTTCGCGAACCCTAATTATATTTTAATCTAAATAACGTTTTACATATGATAATATCTGCTGCATAGAAACAAATTTCAGTTTTGGGAGAAAAGAATATTGAAAGTTTGTTTTTATGGATCACCCTAATATATACTTTTCAACCTTTCAAATGTTCCGTGCGATGATTCCTCATTACACGAAAGTCAAGCTTGTCGCCCCTCCTCTCGAGTTGGCCGGGTGAAGTAGCGAGTTGGTTTCTTGTACTCTCCACCTCACATAGACACGTACGTCCGGCTCATCGGGGCTTGTTCTGAGCCAGGCGTCTAATCTTCTTTTGAAGATGTCCACCGCAACACCACTCGTGTTCCTTAGGTTTTTGGGCAGCTCATTAAACAGTTTTGATCCTCACTACAAAACTATTTTCTTTCAGGGTTGAGGATGTTCCCTGTCTCGCCTTTAATTTGGGAATACGACAGAGTCTACCGTTTCTACTTTCCACCGTTGTTTGGGGAGTTATAGGGTTCGGAGTAAGATTAGGGACTAGTTTCTCCATTATTTTCAAAGTGTAAATAATGGTGTATCTCTCTCTTCTCCTTTCTAGTGAATATAGATTTAACTCGCGTAACCTTTCCCAGTAATTTAGTTCTTTGCACCCATTGATCTTGGCTGTGAAGCTTCTCTGAATCCTTTCTAGCTGTTTAATGTCTTCTTCCTTATATGGGGATGTTAGGACCGAGCAGTATTCCAATTTGGGTATGATCAGGTTTTTCAGTAGAGTAATCATTATATTACTATCCCTTCGTTTAAAGGTTCTCAGTATCTGCCCAATTATTCTCTTTGCTCTGTTTACTGTTATCTTATTTTGTGTTTCAAATTTTGCATCATCAGTCATTACAACCCCTAAATCTTTTGCTCTAGAATTTTTCTGAATTTCCTGTCCATTTGAGGTATAATATTTCATGGATTTTAGGTCCTCTCTTTTTCCGTACCGTAACAGCTGAAATTTCTCAGTGTTAAACTTCATATTGTTGTCTTCCATCAACTTGTAGATTCTGTTCATGTCTGTCTATAGAGATCCTATATCTTCTGGATTTCTTATTTTTTTACTGATCTTTGTGTCATCCGCAAAGGTTGTTACTATGCTGTCTCTGGTAACGTCCCCATCTATGTCAGTTGCATGATTATGAAGAGTAGTGGAGCTAATACTGTTCCTTGTGGTACTGAGCTAAGGACCTCTGATTCTGATGAAGATACTCCTTGTACTGTAACGATTTGCCGCCGCTCACTAAGGAAATTATACTGTATATCCATTTCCCTACTTTTCCTGTTATTCCCACATATTTCAGTTTATGTATTATGATTCCATGGTCATACTTGTCAAACGCTTTAGCAAAGTTTGTGTATAGTACATCATAGTTTTCATTACTTTCAAGTGCATCAATAATGTTGTTGTAGTGTTCCATTAGTTGTGATAGGCATGATCTCTCTGACCGAAACCGATGTTTGTTATCATTTAATTTTTTCTGAGTTTCCGAAAAGTCAGATTTTCTGTCTAACTAGTCTTTCAAATATTTTAGTGAGATGAGATGAAAGCGACACTGGCCTATAGGTTTTGGCCTCGGATCGATCTCCTCCTGTATATATTGGGACTACCTTCGCGCTCTTCAGGATGCCCGGTATTTCTCCCGTGTCTAGTGATCGTCTCCATATCCAATATAGGGGCTCAGTGATTGCATTCTTGCAGTTTTTGATCAGTGCGGCATTCCATTTGTCCGGTCCTGCCGCTGACTGTGCTATTAGTTTCCCTATAGCTTGTGTAATATCATCTGTCGTAAAGTCGAAGTCTGTTATATTTTCCCCTTGTAGTTCTTCAAAGAACGCGTTTCTATTGCATATCAGTTTGTCAGTTTTGGGATACTGAAAGATGATTCGTATTGAGCTCTTAATATTTCAGATACAGCAATACCCAGGTTATCGCAAAGGATGCGTTCCTAAAAGTCATCGCGAATAACGAATTTGCAAATATCGGGGCAATTTTCCCCATAAGAATTAATGTAATTAGGGGGATGCGTTCTCGTACACACTATAATATAACTACACTGTGTGTAAAACAGTTAAACTAGCATTTACTTTTGCTGTGAGTGTCAATGGCGTACCGGAGCTGGCATAAAGAGAAGGAGAGAGTGAGGAGTTACTGGGGTGAAGAGGGGCCAGGGTCATCGGCCTCCCCACTCGAGACGGCACTGACACTGCTGCTGTAGGAACGAGGACTAAAAAGCCTATGGAACGCGGACTTTGAGGTTGAAGAAGTTGGAGTGGCAGCTACATCACGAGAAGGGGAGGATTTGGGATGGAAAAATGCATGAAGTGTCGGTTGGAGAGCCATCTTCCTCTTCTCCTCCAGAAGCTCATAGTAGGCTCGAATGTGGTTCTTGACGTTGCGGATGACAAGTGGTGCTCCTCTCCACATTCGGGTCAACGTGGAGTTAGCTCTTCACTGTGTGATTCGAGGATTCACTTTGCGAATAAGTGGGGTATGCTTTGCGAATATCGAATATGGGTGTTTAAATATCAATCGCGAATAAACGGGGTTGCGAATATCGGGGTTGTGAATAGCGAGGTTTTGCTGTACTTCTGTTAGATCATCAGATAAAGCACTGTCTTCGTTTTTCAAAAGCCCGATAGTCACATGGTTTTTCGACTTCCTTTTTGCAAAATTATAGAAGTACTTTGAGTTATCATATATTTTAACAGTGCTGGACTTACCTATAAGCTAAATAGCTATAGCTTAGGGCCACACACCCTCTGGGGCCTCATTTTTTTAAATATATTTTTATTTTATCATTAGTTTTTATTCTTTAACACTAATTCATCAAAAATTATATATATATATATATATTATTTTTCTTTATCATTAACATTAATATAAAAAATAATAATTATAGTAATAATGACATTATTTTAAATTTTTTTACCCGAATTTTTTTAGAGAAGGGCCTCAAATTTCATATAGCTTAGGGCCTCAGCAGGTGAAAGTCCGGCCCTGCATATATATACAGTATATATATATATATATATATCACTAATTTTCCAAGTATTGTTTACTTTAGTTTTGGTTTTGGTGGTCTGTTCTTTTTTCTTTTTTTTAAGATTTTCAAGGTTTTTCCCTATAAAGAAAACATGTTTGCAAAGTTTTTAATCGTTTTGACTTTTAATTGAGAACCTAAGTTTGACACTGACTTTTCATGTTGAACATCTCATCTTTTCGGTGGTCACCAACCGCTGTGGCACGTAAAAAATAAAATAATAATAAAATAAATGAATACGTAAAATTCGAGACAAGTGTTCAGTTCAAGAAAGGAAGGAAAAAATAGATATCTTCAAAATTTTATTTAAACCAGTAGTGTGGGTGCAAAAGGAGCGAGTGCAATGCAATTGCAAATGTTGATCAATGTTGCAAAGGAAATGTTACACAAGGTTATGCGACAAGGGGAATGTTGCAAGAGGTTATGCAAAAAGGGGGATTGTTGCACGAGGTTATGCACCAAGGGTTATGCAACTTGGGGGCGGAGTTATCCCCCAAATTGCAATGAACTCCCACTGGGGGAGACCTCTTTAGGGGAGAAGGTTGGAAGGCCTCACCCCCAAAGGGGCATACCTAACCTAAGGGAGAGAGAGGAGGAGAGACGAGTGTTTGCTTGGCAGGAGCCAAGCGCACATTAAGAATTTAGCCAAGGATCCGCTGTCTTATAAGCCCCTAATCAGCCAGTTGGCTTAATCCGCCAGTTGGCTTAATGAGCCAGTTGGCACAGTGTATACAACGTTTGGACAAATGCACATACATTCCCTCCTATACACCCATAAAATATCACACACACACACACACAACTATATGCGCGATTATATGCGCCGGGTTCGATACCCGGTGACGGCGCGTCCTTCTACAGTTGGTAGATAAATGGAAAACCAGGGTATCCTAGTGTTCCGTGTCAAACTATAGGTCTAAGGCGGAGTGTAAACATCCTTCCACGATTGGTAGATAAATGGGTAACCAGGGTATCTTAGCGGAGATTCCGTAAAACTGTATTGCAAGACGCAGTCATGTTGATTATCTGTTTGTTTATTTCCCTCTCTCTGTCTCTCTCTTGATCTCTCTCTCGCGCTCTCTCTCTTATATATATATTTCCCCGTTAAACTGTAGGTCTAAGGTGGAGTGTAAGCATCCTTCCAAGGTTGGTAGATAAATGGGAAATGAGGGGATCTCGTTAAACTGTGTTGCAACACTCGATCATGTTTATCTGTGTGTTTATTTCCCTCCCTCAATCTCTCTCTCTCGCGCTCTCTTTCTCTCTCTTATATATATATATACACACATATATATATATTTCCCCGTTAAAATGTAGGTCTAAAGTGGAGTGTAAAGCTTGACCTTCGCCAGAATGAACAATTCGGGCAGAAGCCGTCGAAAACAAAGGTGAGCCTATATATGTGCAATTCGTGAAAAAAGTTCATCTAATAAATTCTGAAAATTGGTACAAGAAGCATACACAAAATTTATAATCAGGTCAAATTGCATTAATTAAATCTCTCTCCGGCTAACTTGAATTGGATATTACGGTCTTTTTCATCTGTAACTTCTGCAAATTAAAACGGGACAAATTGTACATATAGCATTAAAATGTGCAGCACAAATAAATAAATAGAAAGGAAATATGATAAATGAGGGAAATGAAGAGAAGAAGAAAGGTGAAAGCAATATAAGCAAAAACGTTCCTAAACATTTCCGAATTAAACGATGTAAATAGCTGAACAATAGAAGGATATAAATATTTCTGGAAAAAAAAAATATATATATATATACACACACACACACAATTATATTAAATATCGTTCTGAAAATTGAGAAGGCGATAGATAAACTTCTTTCCGTAGAAGTTTTTGTTGTTTCAGGGCATAGACATTATAAAGATTAAACTTCACGCGTAGTTGAGAATTCAGTTTAGCGTTTCTCTCAAACATATACGATTTGTACCCAAATTTCGAATATATCTTCGAATGTCACTAAAACCCTTCCTTTTCCGACATTCGAAGATATACAGGTGAGGTCTTAATACCCCAGTATATAGGGCGGTAGGCAAGCCTTCATGCACAGATGTTTTTTCACTTACACGCATGTCATAAACTTTACATCTACGAGAATTGTTTGGAAGTGCTGTAGACCTTCGCGCACTGATGATTTTTCCTTTCTCCTTCACGGATAAGTGACTTTAATAGTTATTTGTTGTAATTTATGTACAGTACTGGCCAAATTATTAGGAATTTTTTTAAAATTTCATTTTTTGGTATAAAATGTTAAATTAAACCAATTTTAAACGTTGAAAAGTTATTTATTTCTACACAAGAATACATGGTCATTATTTAGCAATAGTTTACTTAGTTTGACCCACCTTAGCTGCCATAATGGCTGCGACACGCTTCGGCATGCCATGAATCAATTTTTTGCATAATTCTTTAGTCGAACGAAGCGTGTTTGTTCGTCAGTTGTCGTTTGGTTGTCGTGCGATGCGGGTGTGTTTCTCTTTCTTTTACGTGTCATTGTAACTACCGTTTAATTTAAAGTGTATTTACCCAATTTCGGCAATTATTTGTTACAGTTTTTAAGTGAATTTGAAAATGGGGCGAAAGAATGACTTGAGTCCACGGAAAATTTGGCAAATACAGGTTTTATTAACTTCTTCTACATTTAAACAAAAGGAAATCGCTGCCAAACTCCATGTTTCACCACAGTCAGTACTTCGTATTAAGAAAAAAATGGTATTTGGAGAAAATGTAGGCCCCAAAAGGGTTGGAAGATGCGGCAGAAAAAGGGTAACGACTCCAAGAACTGGTAGACAGATTGCAATTTTGTCTCTTAGAAATAGAAGAGCTACTTGCAAAAACATTTCCAGTAGTCTAGCGGCTGATGGCATCAATATTAGTCGTAGAACAGTCAACAGGAGGCTTCTAACTGCCGGCTTCAAAGCCTACCGCCCAAGGAAGAAGCCCAGGCTCACTGAGGCTATGAAGAAGGCACGTTTTGCATGGGCAAAGGAACACATTAACTGGACTAGTGAGGATTGGGAACAGGTAAGAATAATATTTAACATTAAATAGAATGTTTACAGTAAATACAGTATGCATAGAAGTGTATTTACAGTACGTGATAAAACTGCAGTAAAAATATCTGTAAAGCAGCAAGTCATACTGTACTTCGTTTTAGCTGTACTTCATACGCTATGCACTGACTCTTTCACAGGGCTTTCTTTGATTGCAGGTGGTGTTCTCCGATGAGTCAACGATTGCCGTGTTTGACGATCGTGTTCAAAGTGTAAGAAGGAGGCCTGGAGAAGAATTTTTGCCTGAGTGTCTGATGAAAACGGTGAAATTTCCACAAAAAGATCATGGTTTGGGGAGCAATTTCTGTGCATGGAACTAGTCGTTTGAGCATTGTTGAGGGGAATATGAACCAAGTCAAGTATATAGAAGTACTAAGAAGACGTCTACTGCCTCAAATAAGGGAATGGTATGGTAATAGACGTTGGATTTTTCAACAAGACTCAGCTCCATGCCACACGGCAAAGTCGGTTAAAAAATGGTGTCATGAAAATAGTGTTCGGTTGCTCCCATGGGCTGGAAATTCTCCAGATATGAACCCAATCGAAAGTTTATGGTGTATTTTAAAGGACGTAATCCATGAAACGCCGATAACAACAAAACACCAACTCATAGAGCGACTTATTCAAGTCTGGTTTCACTCTACACGTATTAAGGAATTATGCAAAAAATTGATTCATGGCATGCCGAAGCGTGTCGCAGCCCTTAAGGCAGCTAAGGGGGGTCAAACTAAGTACTAAACTATTGCTAAATAATGACCATGTATTCTTGTGTAGAAATAAATAACTTTTCAACGTTTAAAATTGGTTTAATTTAACATTTTATACCAAAAAATGAAATTTTTAAAAAATTCCTAATAATTTGGCCAGTACTGTATTAAAATAAATATTTTCCTATGGATCCAGACTTTCGGCCCACCCTGTATATATGTGTTCCTCTGTGTATTTTGGTGAAAAACAATAGGTTTTTATTTATTGCCCATTCTGTTTCCTTCGCGGTTATTTCGGCATATATATATATGTAAAAAGTGAACAATGAACAATTCCTACACCATCATTATATGGATTCATTGTCTTCATGCAGTACTTATGTTCCTATAGTTTTATGTTGAATGTTCATTTTTACATAAGAAACCAAAATCGCCTAAGCGAGTTTTTGGATAGAATTTCGATTTATACTTCTTTATTCCTTACTGTATTTCCCTGATTCATCTTTTCTAATAATGACTTATACACTATGACGTCATAAAATAACTTTATTCTCTTTACGTTTCCCATACTTTGTACACTAAATCACGTTCTTAGTATTTGGACATCTTCCGTATTCAATGTATGGTAAATTCTTTAGTAATAAGGTTGTGGTGTTATGTAGTATAAACATTATTATTCAACCATATTCATCCATACGTCACGTTTTCCCGTCATTAATTCCCCTTGATCATTATCCTATATAAATTTTATTAAATATTAATTTTTTCTCGTTCGTTCGAAAACGCATAAATATGTTCTCGTATTATTTTTTTCATTTTTATTTTTAATTATATGACCTCCCGAGATAAACTCGAATAAATGCTTAGTAAGATCGAATTCCGCTCAATACAACAGATTCGAGCGCCTCAAAGATAAAATATCTCCGTTCGCTCTGATTTCAAATTCATAACATATTATAGCATATTATTTCGTAAATAAATTATCTCGTATGTGCCATGTACTTCGTATTATATTTCTAACATCTAAATTGTCTATTAATATGAAACACTGTAAAAAAACAAAACAAAGTTATAGTAACTTTAATTGTAATTAACTGTAATACTTTAATTTAAACGACGTAATGTACTTTAATGAAACTGTAATTAATAATAACTTGTAATGTACTTCAATGAAAACTGTAATTAAATGTAATGATTTAATTTATAATGTAAGAATGTACTTTAATAGAACTGTAATGGACAATCATAAGCGAATGTGAAGTAATCCATAATTATAATCGTAATTGTAATGAACCAAAATTAATACGTACTCAGTCGTGTACTTAATTTGCACTTATGTGTACTATTACGAAATGATATCGCCTTCATAAATGTAGACTCGGCGAAAAAATACGATTAGTTTTTATTTTTATTTTTTTTATTATTTTTAGTTGAAATTTTTAAAACCATCTGATCATGTGTTTAAAAGGGGGAAACTTAACCTTCGACTGTCTCCCCCCCCAAACATTTAAGTTTATATTATACATGTACTTGTAAAATTACAGCACTTCTTCATTGCACTTCTTCATTAGACTTCTTCATCAAGTCACTTCATTTTATAGCACTTCATTAGGACTCCCTTGTTAGCAGCCTTGCTGCGGGGAGGGGGCAGAGGCCCCTTGCCTTCTTAATATTTTTAGATTCCGGCCTGAGCCATGGTCGAAAGAGGTCGAACCTCTACCCCTGTAAATTCAGAGCAGTACCTGTATATTTTTAAGAAGTAAATTACCGTAAGAGAAACTTTTTATTTTTCCCTTCGAGCCGTGCTCTCTTCAGAACTTAGTCAGAAAAGTCGATAATTTTAGTATCAGAGAAAGTATCAGAGTATTATAAAAAGAGAAGAATTAAAAATTGGCGACCCTTTGCCCAAATTAAGAGACAACCCAAGCACCATAGAAGATATTGGCATAACAGTCTGGCGAGTCTGTAGCCAAGAGTTTAACAAGAGGCGACCGAAAAGAATTAGAATGTTATAGAAGAAATATCCGTTGGAGCCTCCTAACCAGAACCCCCGTCGATTCCGAACCGACTCAGGGCCATAGACGGAGGGGTTAACAGTATGGCGACCCTTTACCAGGATAAGAAAAAGATTTGTAGAAGAAGATTTGTAGAAGAAGATTTTAACCAGAAGATTTTAACCAGAAGATTTTAACAAGAAGATTTTAAGAAGAGGCCACTCTTTGGCCAAGATAGAAATTACCCTGCATCAGGATAAAACCAGTTGACCGGCGTGTCACGACTTCTAGTTCGTAACATCCACCCTTGAACCGGTGTGTCACGACTCCAAGTTCTCCACGCCTAGTTTTCATCCAAGAAGACGTAGCCAGCAAGACGTCTTCAGGACACGTCTCAAGGATTTCCCCATAGAAAATTTTGTTAAGTACAGAGTTTGTTGTTTTTTAAGTAATTTATAAACATTTGAAAAGTCACTATTATTAACAGTTAATAATGAGTATCAAATCAGAATTTACAAGAAACACAGTGAACACTTCAGACACCAGTGATACATTTTTTTTTAGTGAAACACATTTAACTTCTGTGAAAATTACTAAGAGAAGTTAAATGTAAGGGAAGTTAAATGTAAGAGAAGTTAAATGTAAGAGAAGTTAATTTCACTGTTATATTCAGTATAGAATAATTTTATTTATGTATCAAACATAATAGTATCGTACCTTCGTGTACATTAGAGTGAAATGTTTACATTTTATATTTTTGTTTGCAAATTTTTTTCAAATTATTGAATTGAATTGACTTGCAAATTAAGAGAGAGAGAGTTTATAGAGAGTTTATAGAGTTATAGAGTTACTTGAAGCAGTTTCAAGTTCCATTTTCAGTTTTCAGACAGTTTCAGTTGGTTGTAACCAAAAGGGACAACCAAACCCCAGAGATTTATAAAGATACTTGAAGTAGTTTTGAAGTCAGTTTTTGAAGTCATTTTTGAAGTCATTTTTTGAAGTAAGTCGGTTGCACCAAGAGGGTCAACCAAAACAGAGGTTAATCGTCTCCACTTGAATAGAGATCAAGTGCAGTCATTTTCCATTTTCAGTTAATTTCAAGTTAGACAGTTTAAGTTATAGAGATACTTGATTGCATTTCAAGTAAGAAGGTTGCACCAAGAGGGTCAACCAAAACAGAGGTTAATCGTCTCCACTTGATAAAGATCAAGTGCAGTCATTTTCCGTTTTCAGTTAATCTTCACTTGATAGCAGTTCAAGTGCAAGTCAGACAGGTTCAGAATACTTGACAGAGTTCAAGTCAGAGTTTTATTTGAAGTCAGAGAGTTTTATTTGAAGTCAGAGAGTTTTATTTGAAGTCAGAGAGTTTTATTTGAAGTCAGAGAGATTTATTCCAAGTCAGAGAGATTTATTCCAAGTCAGAGATTTATTCCAAGTCAGAGAGATTTATTCCAAGTCATTTTTATTTCGAGTCCCAAGTCAGTTTTCAATGCAGTCAATTGAATTCAACCTTTTTTGTTGTTCAAGAGAATTTAATTCAACCTTTTTTTTGTTGTAAAAGAGAATTAAACTCAACCTGAATTGACCCGTTTGTGTCTTTAGTTTAACTTTTTTTTTGTTTGTGAGAAGAAAATTGACCGATTTGTCTTTTCTTTTTCATGCATTGTTACGTATATAAATATATAGTCATGTAATTTATTATTTGTAACAAAACCGTTTTTACAATTGTTTGTAATGACTTTGATAATCATTGTAATGTGTACGTGATAATAATAGTTGTGTAATAATTAATTAATCGATCTTGTCCCAATGACTCCTTTTAAATTACTATGCTGAGGAACATGCCGTCCCTCCGTTTTGTTTCAACTTTTTAAATTTTTGTTCGAAGTAGTGTGACAAGCAATCTTTTTTTAAAGAGCAAAGTGCTCACGAAAGATGTAATTGTCAATTTCAGACTTATACCCCCCGCTTCGTCACTCAATTCCCCCGAATGTAGTACTCCAAACTTTGTCTTTTTATTTTATTTTATTTTAACACCCCCAACCCCAGTTGAACTGTGTCAACCAGAGAAATGGTTCAACCATGGTTAATTCCTCTTTAGTACTATGGAACATAACCTCCATTTATGTTAAGTTGTGTTTTTTTTATTTTTAAGAATACTACAGTATATGGCTATGAATTTTAGTAGTCGAAATTAATTGTGTCAAAATTCAATTTTAAAACCGTGAGATCTACTTTCATTAACTGTAAGGTCCTCTAAGTTCGTTTTTTTTAATTACCTTATAAGTGTAACTGATTAATTATGTAAAATCGATAATCCTAATTGAATTTTATTACTTTTGACACATTCGAATTCATTTACGTTCCGTCCCTCCAGTCACTTTTACATTAAAACTCGTATGCAAACATCATCATCACAATACATAATAATTATTGCTTACTTTATATAAATTCTCGCTCATGCATTTATTCAGTTACTTGAACAATCCTATCTATCAGCTAATCTGTCCCTCGAAATTGTAAAACACACACTTTGCACCTAATACACCCAAATACACACTAGACCACAGGTCTATACATCATCCATTACGTAATTCGACTTTTTTTTACCTACAATAGTCAATAAAATTAGTTTATCAATTGTACTATCATGGAAGCCTCGAAAAATCCATGAACTTTAAAATTTATATTTTTCCCTTTTACTCTATTCATTATGTACATAATTTTTCCCGCAGAAAAATAAAAATTTTGTAAAAAATTTAACAATATCATTCTTTGTCTAGTTTAATTGTTTGTCTAAATTAAAGTATTAACCTTTGAATTTTTTTTTTATATTATATAATAACACTTGTTTTGTATAAAAATTTGTAATGTAAAGAAAAATTCGTCATCTAACTTGAAGTAGTTAGGATGTTATTTTCTCATTGTATTGTATTAATGGTACCCTGTTAGGATGTTATTTTCTCATTTGTATGGTATTAATTGTATTATATTATTGTATTAATACCATTTTAGGGGGGGAAATACTGTAAAAAGTGAACAATGAACAATTCCTACACCATCATTATATGGATTCATTGTCTTCATGCAGTACTTATGTTCTTATAGTTTTATGTTGAATGTTCATTTTTACATAAGAAACCAAAATCGCCTAAGCGAGTTTTTGGATAGAATTTCGATTTATACTTCTTTATTCCTTACTGTATTTCCCTAATTCATCTTTTCTAATAATGACTTATACACTATGACGTCATAAAATAACTTTATTCTCTTTACGTTTCCCATACTTTGTACACTGAATCACGTTCTTAGTATTTGGACATCTTCCGTATTCAATGTATGGTAAATTCTTTAGTAATAAGGTTGTGGTGTTATGCAGTATAAACATTATTATTCAACCATATTCATCCATACGTCACGTTTTCCCGTCATTAATTCCCCTTGATCATTATCCTATATAAATTTTATTAAATATTCATTTTTCTCGTTCGTTCGAAAACGCATAAATACGTTCTCGTATTATTTTTTTCATTTTTATTTTTAATTATATGACCTCCCGAGATGAACTCGAATAAATGCTTAGTAAGATCGAATTCCGCTCACTACAACAGATTCGAGCGCCTCAAAGATAAAATATCTCCGTTCGCTCTGATTTCAAATTCATAACATATTATAGCATATTATTTCGTAAATAAATTATCTCGTATGTGCCATGTACTTTGTATTATATTTCTAACATCTAAATTGTCTATTAATATGAAACACTGTAAAAAAACAAAACAAAGTTATAGTAACTGTTTAATTGCAATTAACTGTAATACTTTAATTTAAACGACGTAATGTACTTTAATGAAACTGTACTTAATAATAACTTGTAATGTACTTCAATGAAAACTGTAATTAAATGTAATGATTTAATTTATAATGTAAGAATGTACTTTAATAGAACTGTAATGGACAATCATAAGCGAATGTGAAGTAATCCATAATTATAATCGTAATTGTAATGAACCAAAATTAATACGTACTCAGTCGTGTACTTAATTTGTACTTATGTGTACTATTACGAAATGATATCGCCTTCATAAATGTAGACTCGGCGAAAAAATACGATTAGTTTTTATTTTTATTTTTTTTTATTTTTAGTTGAAATTTTTAAAACCATCTGATCATGTGTTTAAAAGGGGGAAACTTAACCTTCGACTGTCTCCCCCCCAAACATTTAATTTTATATTATACATGTACTTGTAAAATTACACACTTCTTCATTGCACTTCTTCATTAGACTTCTTCATCAAGTCACTTCATTTTATAGCACTTCATTAGGACTTGTTAGCAGCCTTGCTGCGGGGAGGGGGCAGAGGCCCCTTGCCTTCTTAATATTTTTAGATTCCAGCCTGAGCCATGGTCGAAAGAGGTCGAACCTCTACCCCTGTAAATTCAGAGCAGTACCTGTATATTTTTAAGAAGTAAATTACCGTAAGAGAAACTTTTTATTTTTCCCTTCGAGCCGTGCTCTCTTCAGAACTTAGTCAGAAAAGTCGATAATTTTAGTATCAGAGAAAGTATCAGAGTATTATAAAAAGAGAAGAATTAAAAATTGGCGACCCTTTGCCCAAATTAAGAGACAACCCAAGCACCATAGAAGATATTGGCATAACAGTCTGGCGAGTCTGTAGCCAAGAGTTTAACAAGAGGCGACCGAAAAGAATTAGAATGTTATAGAAGAAATATCCGTTACAGCCTCCTAACCAGAACCCCCGTCGATTCCGAACCGACTCAGGGCCATAGACGGAGGGGTTAACATATATATATATATATATATATATATTTTATTTTTTTATTTTTTTTATATATATGGTGTGGTTTTAATAATACATTTCTTGATAACTTAAAAATTTATAGACTGCTCTGCAGTTGGATTTCAGAAATATTAAAAACTTTTAAGAATTGCATGCAGGCCCGGCTCGAGACCCGGTGCCGGCAGACGAAGCGTAGCACAACCAGCTAATCTTCCTTTTGAGCTGTAAATTAGTGTACTTATTTTTAATTATTGCCCATTCTCTCTTTCCTTCGTGGTTATTTCGGCATATATATATATACATATATATATTTATATATGCTGTGGTTTTAATGATACATTTCTTGATAACTTACAAATTTATAGGCAGCTCTGCAGTAGGATTTTAGAAATATTAAATACTTATAAGAATTGCCTGCGGGCCGGGGTTCGTGACCCTGTGGCGGCAGACGATGTCTTATCACTCTTACTTTTGAAACCTGTCAGGATATCTGCTTTGTGATTATAATTTGCCAGGCGTCCTAATCGGCATTTTATCTTATTGTAATTCTTTGATTAAACTTTAATTTTACTTAACTTTAATTGATTCAGTATGAACTAATCATGTTAACTTCTCTTTAATGGAGCGAAACGAAACTTGAACGTGTTACAGCTACTTTTCGTTTTGATGAAAGGGGAATAAATGATTTGTAGGCTTTACCGCACAGCCAACCCAGCGACTGAATACCGAGGTCGAGGTATTGGCTCACATCAGGTCCAACGAACGCCAGGTCATCGAGGAACTAATGTAAGTTTTTTGTCTACTCACATTTTATAGTAAATGTTTCATTAGCGGTTATCCTCAATTATAACCTTGTTTGCACTGAGCTATGATTTCTGAACATAATTAATGAAAAAATGGACTTTAATTATAAAGAATAAGGTTGAACGAAGCATGTCAGTTTCTCCTTAAAGTGCCGATACGGAGCTCGAACATGATATAGCACCTTTTCGTTTTGATAAAAGCGAAATAAATGATTTGGAAGCTTTACCTCGCAGCCTACCCATGGGCCTGAATACAGGGGTCGAGGTACTGGCTCACATCCGGTTCAACGAATGCCAGGTCATCGAGGAACTAATGTAAATTTTTTGGGGTTAAGAACAAAACACTGTATTTTCATTTAATTTATTAAATGGTAGAAAACATGTACAAAGCGGCTTACAGAACTAGCGTCCATTAAATAAGCCTTAATGGAGACATTTTACAAATACGCCAGTACACAATATAGATACAATTACACACCTTTACACAATACAACGGGTACTCACAAATGGATACTTTTTTATCCGCCTGTATACCAACTCGTCATTCATTTCAATGTCGCACAAATAAAATAATTTTTAAAAATTTATAAATCCCTTTCCACGTGACATCTGCAGGAGAAATGAAAGGCTATACATAACACAAGTATTACTAAAATATCCTTGGAAACGGTAAGGATTCCATACAATTTCAGGGAAATTATCTGCTCGATAAATTTTATTATAACAGTGTCATTCCAGGGCTGAGTGCCGAGTGAATCAAACTAGTACATTCTTTCCCTATTTTTAAAATAGATTACAAACCGATGAATCCCCTCATCCCCCACAATGTCGGTGTTCACGATAATCCCGTACCAGTCTCTCGGAGTTGGCAATTTCAATATTTCATTCTTCGTAAACACGCCGATAAATTTGGAGCGTGTGATTCGGTTACTTTTCATTACTCTCTGGAGTGTATTCGCGTCCATTTTAAAAGTCTGTGACCACGTTCCTTAAACGGTCAACTTCTATTAGAGCCTGTGATTCGATGTACACGAGTACACAAATAGGCGCGTCTATAGGGTTGAAAAATTCCAACCTGACTGAGATGTTTCCACTTTGTTGTGGACTTAAGTGCGTATTTATACTAGCAGACAAGTCAGGCTTAATATCAAATGAATAAATGTTAAATTCTTCCACAAATTCTTTCTGCGTTACGCCAAACCCAAGCTCGTCACAGGCACTTGTATTATGAGCCAAACTACTATAAGCTCTCACGCAGAGCGGGAACACAGCGTACCTGATGAGTAATCGGTAATCATAGTTCCTCCCAAAGCGATGCCATTTACGTATAGAGTTATATTTTTAAGGCCGAAATTCTCGAATTTAAAGGCACTCTTTTTATATTTTCCATTCGTTGAGGAGTGGTCCTGCATTCCAATTAATAACTTTTTAGGTAGAAATCCAAGGGCCACGTTTTCTAGCTGCTTCGAGGTCAACCAGGCGGGCACAGTGTATAATTTGATCTGTACCCTGTTAATTGGGTATTTTACTGTTGCGTGTATTAATTTTTTTTCAATTTCTACATATTTCGGGGAACTTAATTTCACTCGTCGTACACGTAGATATGTTTCCATGATGTGAATCACAACGGGTTTTGCGCCCTCTTCTTGATCAACCCACAGATTTATGCAGAGCTCAGGACTCGTGCGGATGACCTTTAGTTTCAGATCGACGCCGTTTATAAGCAGTTTCTCCTGGAACGGGAAGACGGTATGAAGAAGGCCAAAACACTCGTATATCTTTTTTTTAGAATTTTTAAATGTATCTTTTATACTACTTTCATCTTTAGTCTGATAATTGCCCTCGGCGGTTAAAAAGGTGTCCTTCGCTTCTTTTGAAAAGTTGAGGACATTTTTCAGATAGGCTCGTAGGTGATAATACCCCGTTCCTGCTGAGATGTTAACCTGATTTAAATACACCTCACACTAATTGAATATGGATTGTAAAAAGTTGGTTTCAGGGTATGCTGAGTAACTATCATCGCAGTCCGTTCCATCTGAATGGGCTATACGCAGTTTAGCGTACATGTGCATGCAGCTCGGGTGAAAAAGGTAAGAGCCTGAGCTGGGTATCACGAATTCTACAGGGGCATACTTAAATTAATTGTGTTTAATGGGTTAATTGTAATAAAGTCAATATGCTCAATAAAGACCTGAGTGGGGGGCATATCGAAGAGGGACAGTTCCGATTTACAGCATTGTGAACTACACGGATGGATGAAACGCGCCATGACGAGTCAGAAATAGTACCACCTCTCTCGACAACTAGTAATCAGCCTATGATTCGTGAGAGTAATGTCGTCAGCTTATATCAGTTAAAAAATTTATCAGCCATAGGCTTCATACTCTTAAAGCACTTCGTTTTTTATTTCCTTTTACGTTTAGCGCCACGTGATGGTAACCCCCTTCTTCCTGACAGTTGTCTGCTTTCCGCAACGACGCATTTTTCTCTTTGTATCTTTGATGATTTCGTCCCGCGTACGTTTTAAATGATTTTCTACAGCTTCTTTAGGTTTAGTTCCACCCATTATATATTCTACCTCGTTAAAACCTGTTTGTAAAGCGTTCCTCCCGAGGTTTCTAGCACCCCTCTTCAACAGTGGGACAGCGGAGCGTAGTATGGTTGAAAAAATGGATCCAAGTCCACTCCCACGGTGATATCTCACCTCTCGATAGACTGTGAATGGCCTTCGGGTCATTATAACTGACGAAAGTGTAGCTTCAGTGTTAAGCTCCCATCACCGAATGGGAAATTTTTTCCTTCAATTGTTCTTACATATATCGAGATGTTGGTTAATAGATTAGTTGCAACATTCACATAATGGGGCTTGTCATATGTAATGCTCAAACTTTACTCTCTATGGTTAGGGATGTGTGCAATGCGAAGCAGGCGCACCTGGGTGTCCCCAACAAATTGGTGCTTTACGATATTGCTGGAAATATAGCACATGTCTGGGGATGGGCAGCTTTCACCCAATTTCACCATCTTCAACTGATACATTAAGCTGGACAAGTCATGTTGTGCCTCGTCAAAGATATCTCTTTGGAGAGCTTTAACTTCAATGTGCATGCAGGCGTGTCTATGTTTACGTCTTCAAAGAGTAAATCGTTTGTCCGGTACGACTTTTCAAGACTCTTGTTTAAGCCCGTCACAATGTCCATGGCTGTGTCATAATGACCGATTCCTAGCGTTACATTTGTACTATAGTACTGTTCCTCACCGAACAGGACTGATATTTGTCTAAGGTTATGTCTAATTTTTCGCACTCATCGATTCTTCTAAGGATCAGAAATATGATTTGCTCAATTTCAAGAGTTAAAAATTTGGTAGCTAACTGGAGTTCATATAAACCCACCTCGTACGAATCACGCTCCAATTCAGAAGGTCCGTGGAGTTCTGTTACAAAGTTGGCCAGGGTGTTGTTATGATGTACATACAGAAAAGAAGAGGACGGGAGTGTGACATAGAAGTGGCGAAGAGCCATGTTGCATATTATTTAACCCTTCGTTAGTACCGTGGGATGTTTGAACACCCCTAAAAATTTTTTTGGCTGATATTTCTCAATTGGCAACATTAATATCCCTGTTCTTCCCAGTACCTTCCTGAATCTGTGAGTGGAGGGAGCACCAAGAGTCCTGCAGTCCTGCCCCTGCTTGTTTGAGAAGTAAACGAGATTTTGTCCTCGTGGGGTATGCAGTCACCCCTCGGTACTAACCAATTAAGTTTTCATGATTTATAAATTTTTTTAAATTTTCTTTTCAATGGAAAATAATATAATATAAAATAATATAAGTAAAATAATATAAGTTTATCTAAGATAATATGCAGATTATCAAGTAATATTTGCTTCATGGAAGATTTCTAATGGATTGGAGCTATAAAATTCATGTTAACTTTTCAGATACAAGATGGCCGACGACGAAAAAGAAATGGAGAGGATTTGGAAGTTGTTGGACGAATGTGACGTTGCAAGTGATCCAGAAGATGACAGTGAAAGTGAATCAGATTTCGTGTAGGAGGATGAGCATACTCCTGACTCTGATTGCTATGAATCGGGGCCTGATGATCCACCACAAGAGCCCCAATGGGAACAGCCCAGACGTGATGGGTGGCTGGGAAAAGACAAGAAAACGTGGTGATAGAAAAAAGTACGTAATGTAACAGTTCGTACCCGTTCTCATAATGTCTTCCGGGGGAGAGACGGACCAAGAGGACCAGCCCTAAATGCACAGTCACCTACTGACTTCTGGGGACTCTTCATCACTCCTGAAATAGTGGATTTATTGGTTGACAAGACTAACCAGTTCATCAGTGACAAGAGACAGAATTATGCTCAGACTATCAAGGCAAGTGAACACTGACATTGTAGAAATGAAAGCCTTTCTTGGCCTACTACTTTAACTGGTCTTTATCACAGCAACAGAATGAGCCTTGATGATCTGTGGAATTCTGATGGCACTGGTGTAGAGGTATTCAGAATGACAATGTCATTGCATCGCTTTCTCCTATGTTGCATACGATTCGATGACAAAACAACACGCCCTGCAAGAAGGCAAGTGGATAAGCTTGCCCCAATCAGAGACCTCTTTGAGATGTTTGTTGAAAACTGTCCGAGGAACTATTCCCCATCAGAGCTTGTGACAATTGATGAGATGCTTGCAGCCTTCAGGGGCAAATGTCCCTTCAGACAATATATACCCAACAAACCAGCCAAGTATGGAATAAAGATACAGGCAATGACTGATGCAAAAACTTACTATGTATGTAAAATGGAAATATATGCAGGAAAACAGCCTGATGGCCCACTCAAGGTAGACAATTCATCCATTGCTGTGGTCACAAAGCTTACTTCACAGATCTCAGGATCAGGCAGAAATGTCACGTTTGACAACTGGTATACCACTTACCCACTACTCCAAAAGCTGCTTGATGACCATCAATTGAGTGCGGTGGGCACACTCCGAAAAAACAAACCTGAGATTCCTAAGGAATTCTTAGAGGTAAAGAACAGACCTAGGTATGACAGTATGTTCGGCTTTACAGATAAAGTGACACTAGTCTCATACACGTCAGACAGTAAAAAGAAGAAAAATGTTGTTCTCGTCAGCAGCATGCACTATGATGACAGAATTGACCCAAATTCTGGTGATAAGAAGAAACCTGAAATTATCACCTACAATTCAACTAAAGGAGGCGTTGATATAGTCGACCAGATGGCAGGGGAGTATGACACTTCAAGAAATAGCCGTCGTTGGCCCATGACTGTTTTCTACACTCTCCTGAACATCTCAAACATAAATTCCTACATCCTATACTGTCACAACCCTCAGAACAAGCTAAAGAGCCGCTTGTTCATCAAGTCAAGAATGTAGCTATGCAGCTTATAGAGGACATTCTGAAGAAGAGAATGCAGAACATACATCCTCAACACCCTCCCAGCCACAGACATCACGGGGGGCAAAGAGATGTACATTCTGTGCCAGGTTACGTGATCGTAAGGTGAAAACAGTGTGTAACAATTGTGGTAAACATGTGTGTAGAGAACACAGCAAGTTGCTTGTCAGTTGCATTGAGTGCGAAGGTACAATATCAGGTGATGAATCAGAGTGATAGGTAATGGTGAGGATGTTTGGCAGAAACAAGCTTCTCCTTCATGGTTTTGTAATGACCTCACTTATATTTTTCTTGCCATTTCATTTTATTGGAACAGTTTGCGGTTATTTTGATGAGTTTTCTATTATTTTTTATGTTTTCTATTATTGTCTTGGTGTACTTTGGCAGGAATAAACAACATATTTTTTATAGGGAATCGGTAACAACTTTTTGCTATTTTTATGTCACAACATTGACGGATCTCTTTAGTTAGGATTGTAGTAAAGAATGAGAAAATTAAACTCAATTATGCTTTTATATACTTATGTTTATAATTTTATAATTACAATTTATAATGATACTGAGAAAAAAATCATATCATGTATAATCCTGCACGCCTTTACCTAATAAATGAGTATTTAGAATCAAAACTTTATTTTATTTTTGTTCGACCAGTTTTTTACACAAAAATGAAAAATTTCAGCTACATTGAAATTAATCTGTTCATTAATGAGTGGAGGAATATGTTGAAGCAGCTATATGAATATATTAGAAACGTTAGTAATTTTTTTGAATTTTTTGAATTTGGAGTGTTCAAACACCCCATGGTACTAACGGTGTTTGACCACCCCACGTTACTAACGTAGGGTTAATTTTTCCTAAATTAAATGTCACTTTCTGCAACTCCTCGCGGTAAAAGCCTCCAGCTATCTCTTCCTCATTCAAATCTTCAACGTAATACGTCATTGTCTCACCTTTAGGTCCCATAGCACTAATTTTAAACATCTCACATGTCCATCCTTGCTCAAATCGCTTCGTGAATTTATTTCCCGTACGTGATAGCCTTATATAATCATTGATTTTGAAATGTGTAGAGTGTGCTGGCGGTACTCCATCACTTTTCACTTCTGTGCGCGTACATCATTCTAAAACTTCGTTAGGTGTTGTGTTAATCGTACGGTGGTGTGAACGCTTGTATGACGAAGCCAATGACACAAGAATGTTTATATATCTGTATGTGCTTTTATGTGTAAAATAGCGATGCATGCGTTCTTTTATGGTACGTTGAACTCTTTCAGCTAAAGAGGCCTTATGTATAGAACTGCTAGTGCAGTAACTGATATTAAACTCTGTCAGCATGTTTTGAAAAGCGCGACCTATAAATACTTTCCCCATATCCATACAAAAATAGCCAGGAACCCTTTCTTCTTTTAACATCAGCATTTTGGTCGCTTTATCAACTGTTTCAGGCGATTTATTTTCCAATGGAATTAACCACAGATATCTAGAGAATAGATCTATTATGAATAGGATGTAGCAGTAGCCATCATTATACACTGAATATCTTTGCATGTCTGTTAAATCCGCTTACCAAATAGAGTCAATCGAAGTCGCTGTTGTCTTTGCTGATTTAAACCTTTTTCTAACCGGCTTATGAAGTGTATAAGCATCCTGCTCCCGCAAAATCCTCTCAACATCTTTTTCCCTACTCCGTAAACACCTCTGTACATCCTATTAACGCCACCATAGGAGGCGGGTTTAGAAATTTCATAATAGTGTTTACTTAATATGTTAGCCATTTGCGTATTTTAGAGACACGTGGATAAGGCTGGCCGTTTGTTTTCTTCTTTCTCCTTTTCAGAGGCGCTACTGCTGGGGGCGATGGTGTACTCAGTTGTGACACATGCGAGACCTGATTCAAGTCTTTTAACCTATTCAGATTACCTATCAATATTTTGGGGACATTTATTTGTTGTAGTCTTGCTTTAATATGCTTCCATTTTGATGGTGAGGGCCTGCCCCACTTTGTTACAATATCATGGACAATGTCAACGATGTTTGATCTTTGTACTCTTTTTCCTTCAACAATGACCTCGCCTGTATCGCCCAACTGCATGTGAGGTCCTCACTCAATAGATTATAAAGACTTAAGCCTTTATTCCTCAATGTATGTGGGAGACTGCTTTTTAATACATGCTCGATGTGTTGCGTTCCGTTATTCTTTGGTTGCTCATCTCTAACGTCGGGCCAGGTTCCTATGTCGCCATGCTCAGCGTGCCTAATAACCACGGGGAACTCTGTCGGATTCTTATATTCTTCGTACTCATGAAGAAATTTCTGCAAAGCCTCTTGGTACAAAATCCTTTTCTCATCAGGTGACTTTTCACTGTTTAATAGGGCTAGCAGCTCGCTTTCCATTGTTTTAATCCTGCTTTTACAGGGTTTTAGAGCCGTGTCTGCAATCTTTGAACTTTGCAATGAAGCATACACCTCGTGCGGGATCACTACCACCTTCTCCATTATATTAATCTAGTCAATAAGGGACCCAAAACTGAAAATAAGATGGGTAGGAATGATCCTACTCTCTGTACAATAATCCGCTTTTTCTTCCCCACAATTTGACTTTTACGAGCCAGCGCACGTATTATGTTCTTGTAACGACGTAAGCGAGCCTTCTGTGGGAGTTTCATTGGCACATTACATTTTATAACATTAAGACAGATTTCACAGATGCATTTTAAAAAGTCGGAGTCGATATTTTTAAGAAACATCTGTTGCAGCGTCCTGGGCAATCGTTGATGGATTTTTGAAATATTTTTTCAGCCTATTTGTCATTCTGGAATATACACCTTTTCAGGTTCGTTTGGCAACCTAAATATGTTTCGCAGGTGAAGGTCACAAAGCAAATATCTGTAACGCTGACTTGTGGATTCTTTATAAACCTCCAAAAACTCCTTACTCTGATTCGGGAACATTTGGTTGGCTAATACCCCAATTTGTGACACATCTCTACTTTTTGCGATTAAGACTAGATATTGTGTATTTAACAACACATCGCGCAATATCTATTTTTGAAAAATAGATTCTGATTGATGAAGAATACGCTTATGTTAAGATGGTGTGAGAACACTGTAAATGTCTCGGCAAACGTTTTATCCATTTCCAGCATGAGATCGTCAATTACAATGACTGTATGGTCATTACTCTTTAACGATTTAACGTCATATACACCTTTGTGGAACAAAATTTCATTTCGTACTTGTTGAACACTGACTGATACGTCGAATAGCACCATATTACCTTATGCAAAAATTTTGAGAACATCTCCCCTTATCATTAATGATTTTAAGCATAAATGCAGTTTTACTACATCCTGTAGGGCCAGATATAATATATGTGGATGGGCTTGTAAACCTGAATTTTTCTACACATTCCATCTCTAACACGTCACACCCCTAAGTGGGTAATTTACAAAATATTAAAAATTTTGAGTGCTGTTCCTTATATTTTGTTTTCTTCTTCCACAGAACCCTGAATGACGACGATGTACAGCTCACATCATCGATATCACAGACGAACCAGATCGCCGTGCAGCTACAGAACCCTTCCCCTCTGACGAACCCTCACCAGCGACACCTGTAGCATGCGACAGTTCAACGCGGAAGCATGATGAAAGCATGTGAAAGTCGTGTAGTTGAAACCGAGAAGAGGGAATGTAATGTGTGTAGAGGTACATTTTTCAATAATAAATGCTTTGAACTCCATAAATCAATTAGCACTTGCAGGAAAATGAGGATTTGTAAGTGCGTATGTTTCACATGATGGATGATTGGGGGAAATTCAAACATAAATGCGATGAAATTCACTGTTCTACATGTCATGAAAAATTTAAGGCGGATGGAGTGAAGCATGTATGTTATATGAAAGATTCTAAGCCTAAAAATAGCCCTTGTATAACCGTGTGCTACGCTATAGAAACTTACACGAACGCTGAAACCAAAGAGGTCATTCCACATTTACCCGTACGTCAGACTGTCTGTGATGAGTGCATGGAGATCGAGTGTGGCGAGTGTCACAAATGAGGAAAACGGACAAACGTTTTTAAAACGACTGCACACGACAACCCTCAGAAACTCTTTGTATCCTATATCGTCAAATTAGCGGACAATCTAAAAAAAATGACTGTGTATATTCTTGCCCATAACGAGGCGAAATTTGAAACACAGTTCCTTTATAAGGCGTTGCTTAAACACGAGTCGTCTGCGATATTTACAGGTGATCCCTTGAAAAGAGGCAACTAATGCAAATGCAGATAAGAGGTAATGTACAGTTTAAAGCACCCTGCTGTTCACACCTTGTAAATTAGAAAAGCAACCCAAGGTCATAGTCTTAGCCGTTGAAGTTTCAAAAGGGTATTTCTCTTACACATTCCTCACAAGAGAAATTTTAAATTACGTAGCACTACCTCCATCCAAACATTACTTTAACTACACCAACATCAGTGATAGTGAGCGTGGAGATTTTGACCGCTACTACAACAGTTTTAATGAAGCTAGTCCATACAATATAGCTGATGAATGTGAACGTTATTGCGTGAATGATGTGCGCGTACTTATAGTATGTTCCCAGGCCTTTAGAAGGATGTATATAACCCTATTCAAATGCGATCCGTTGCAAGTCGCAACCACGTTCGCCTCATTATGTTTCATGGTGTTAAAAAATAACTTCATGCCTAAAGACACCTTAGCAGTCATTCACAGAAACGACCCCCGCAGTTATGGGCACAAGGCTATTTACTGGCTCATATACCTACAGCCACAGACCTAGGTGTACATAAAACATGCCCGCAACACGGGTGAAGTACACGTTAAAGTCAATGGTCGTGGATTTTGGGTTGATGGCCTAAGTGAGGATCCAACCACTGGTGAGAAGGCTGTGTATTCCTTTAACGGCTGATGGTGGCATGGATGCCCGCGCGCTGAGTGTGCCATCGCAGGGGATTTCCATGGAAGATCCCCCACCAACAGCCTAGCATGGACCCGTAACCGCGATCAACTTATAGGCTCCCAGTTCACTCACAAGATCGTGTGGGAGTATGAGTATGATGCACGGATGGAAACAGATGATCAGTACTGTGAAGAAATAAGGGCCATCAAACGTTTAATGGTGTTGGACCCCCTTAAATACTTTCTACCTACGGAGGGCGTGAAATTCCATTACTACGACTTCTGCTCTTTATACCCCTTCGTGATGAAGAACGATCCGTATCCCGTAGATGCGCCTGAAAATCTAGTGATTCCCACCATACCAACCATCGAAGAGTTTTCAGTTAACTTGATTGAGCGCTACTTTGGACTCTCTTTTGTAGACGTGCTGTCCCCCTCGCGATTTATGGAAGCTGATCTTACCCGTCGGTATAGATCACAAGCTCACGTTTCCCCTGTGCGTGAAGAACGCAGAGGAGAACAACGGTGATTGTAACCATACAACCAACCAGCATAATATCAGAGGTGTATAAACAAGCCCTGAGCTGGCCCTAGCGGTTCGCCATGGGTACAGAATATTGAAGATACATGAGGTGTAGAAGTTTCAGAAGCTACCCAACCTTTTCACACCATATATAAACGCTTTTTTGAAGGATAAGGTAGAAGCATCGGGATATCCGCGAGGGGTTGATACCGAAGATGAAAAACCGGCTTATATTCAGCGGTACCGTGCCCATGGAGGTATACAGCTTGGCCGTTCCCAAATTGATAAGAATCCTGGCAAGCGCTTTAGTGCAAAGTTGTGTCTAAACAGTCTTTGGGGGAAATTTGCACAGAATACCGAGAAAGGGAACGTTCATTTGGCACAAAGTTATTGTGAAGTCTGGGATTATGCCAACGCTCCCGATAAAGAGGTTATGGAAATCGTGAATGTAGGTAATATTTACATAATAAAGTACATCACCGAACTGCCCACAGATACAGATACTTGACGGATTACAAACATACCTGTAGCCAGCTTCACAACGGCCTACGCACGCATCAAACTTTGGGGACTACTGCGCTCTCTTGGACGGAGGGTGATGTACGCTGACAGAGATATCGTGATATTCACAGCGAGGGAGGGTGAATACAGGCCTGCTATTGGGGAATTCCTCGGAGAGCTAACTAACGAGATCAAGGATGAGTATGGTGATGGTGCATACGCAGACTCGTTTGTATCAAGATATGGACTATATCTTGAAGGCTAAGGGTATCACGCTTAACCATGCGAACCGTCGAGTCGTCAACTTTGACTCGTTGAAGGATCTAGTGTGCTTTTAAGATGAGGGTGACCAGCCACCCCAACTGACTGTGGGGACCCACAATTTTCTGGCGCAGAAACTGGGGTGTGTGAAGGAACTTAGGGGCACGAAGGTATGCCGTAACACCTATAGGAAGCGTTCCCAGGTGCCTGGTACCTATGATACCATACCCTTTGTATACCTTAAACCTTAATTGTATTTATATGTGTGTATTGTTAACGATATGTTTATTTATTACGTATATTTTCAAATAAGGATTCATTTTCTCCTTTGCGTGCGTGCGTGCTTACATTCCTAATCTCCGCCCATTGTAAGATCGTTCACGTGACTCCTGCCACTACATGAGAATATCTTTATCCCTGCGTGCTCAGTTGACCTCTGCAAACCCTTGAGCTCAGATGTGTATTTCTTGGCGTAGGCGGAAAATAGTAATGGCTACCTTTAATATTGCGTGTTCAACGTTTATGAAGTGCTATTGTGCA